>DWOE01000001.1:0-16550 GCA_018250815.1 Potamanaxas melicertes
TATAATGCAATATATATTCTTTCAAATATTTCTGAGAACCAATTTGTTCATGTTTCGAAATGAAAGTTCCTTTTGTAAGAATGTTTATTTATAGGGTCAACTGAACCCCTAGCAAATTGTAATGTACGCAAATATTTGATACGAGTGTAGCCCCTTAGTATAATTTTTACTAAGTTTACTATGAGAGACCGACAATACCTAAACTTAGTAATAAATATCGTTTTTTTTATGAGTGAAAGGGATCATCATTATCCTTTTTCGTTTTGGACTAGAATAAATGAGAGATCTCGTAATGATCAACCCTATGCGATATCATTTGCGTCCAATTGATTTGTTATTGAGTTACAAAAATCTTTAAATCTGGCGTTTGTTATTTCGAACATTTGTTTGTATATAGTGCTACCGTTTATTATAACATCTTTTTTAGATATCCGTACTATACAACGGTTGCTTAATCTTCTCCGATAATATTTTAAGACCCATTAGTCATTCCGAGCGTACCGCTACTCACTAACAACGTTAGCTTAACATGAAACAAATAATATTGGAAATACAATTTAGGGTGTAGATTACGCGTGAGATTGGTGTACTGAATACAACAAAAACAAATGTTACGGTAATTGGTTTCTAATAATCATTGATCGCGTGCGAAGGGTTCGGCTATTGCGTAGCCCATTTGCTCGTAGGGCTCCATCGTAGACGATTTCTTTCCTTCCTAATAACTATTGGTATTAACTTGTTATCATTAGACGGAGCGAGCAGTAGCAATCCGACAATTATTTACGCAGCAAATATTTTGTCGCGATGGGAGTTTCCAGATAAAACTTTCGTCCAACTATTACGTCAGACAAGGGACAATTCCCTAGCATCTCTTAATTATGGCGCTACGTATTTCGTATTACAATAATGAAGCGAACGACAACAAAAGTTTGGGCGTCGGAGCGCGGGACGGCGGACAACTTCAGCGACGCTCAACTGAGTGCTTGTTGAGCTCGCTCCTAATGAAAACTTGCTTGTTACCGCGAACGTAGAACATAACTTTTATTTCACACAAAACAAGGGCAAAAATTGTCGCGTCGAGTTCACTTGATTCACTACGTACGTATATTGCCGTCTCATTCAATTAGCCCTACGAGCGGGGTGAGAGAGCAAACGGACGGGGATAGACTCGTACCTAACTATCTAACTATAGGTACGTACTACTATTGCAGAGGGTCTGCACGGAGTTAGGGTGCATGGGGTGGTACGTACATGATACATGTCTGTTAGCCTCAGTGTTTGTCACTTTTTGTCAGTTAATTAAATTTTTGTATTATTCTTTTCTCATTCAATAATATCCTAAATGTAATATACGAATGTAGGTATCTTCTAAGTTGTTTTACAAGTGCCTCAAAAATAAAAATAAACCTATCGAATGGAACGTTTATGAAGGACTTTAAATCACAACTATAATTCTATTTCAAATTCGAGAACAATAAATACATTTTACTGTACATCACAAATACTACGGACGTCCGTACGTAGCATTACCTGTACATACGGTGTCTCAACCGGAAGGCGTCGGTTTCACAGAAAAATGTATCACAACCTCGCTACGAAGCCTACGGTTGTATAACGTCCGTTATCGACGCCTACAATAAGTCGCGTTTTATACGGTTATTATAGCGTCATAAACGCCACCGGCCGGTGTTTCATACAGTGCCGGGGCATTACTGCTTGTGGCCCGGGGGGAGGGAGACTGTCAGCCCCACGTGCTACCCGACAGATGTGTCGAGATATTCGATATCGGGAGACACATTCATAATCTTTGCTTCAACCTCTCGCTTCTTATATTAAAAGTAACGATCGTCATCACAGGTGCGATCGTAGCCCCTAACACGATCCGTTATAGGCATTCTTGCCGAACTCCATTGATTCCGCGATTGCAATATCGTTTTTTTGTTATTGGATTTTTGTCGAGTACATGTTTTTTAAACAAAACATGGCGTCTTGTAAGTTTTTGGGTAGCCCGACTAATTTCGAACCTAATCTTGAACTTCCAATGCAGCTAGATTACGACAGAGACAGAATAAACGTTTAAAAATATAATATCGTATTCAATTTTCAATATAAAGGGCAACAGTTGTGTGTTCGCGACAATTTTGTACACAAATTAATTTCAAATTTTCAGTCGTGATTAAATTACAGGACAAAATCAACCGGACAAAACTTTCCGGTACCTACAGCGCTTGTTACTTCAAATCACCCGTAAGCCTGCAGATTTTAATTAAAGTAACTATTGCTTCTAAAAAATAAAGGTAACTCTAATTGAAGCCGGGAAAAATAAAGTTAATTTCTCGAACGTCGCTGGAGAACTTTCATTAGCGTACTTCCACAGTAACAATTGTGAGTTCGAATAATTATGTTTACGGAATCCTTTTCTTACGCAGAGATTATTTATCTTCCCCATTGTTAGGAGAAGCGACGCGGACGAATTCGCGAAAATGCCCCATTTATCTACGGCGAACACACAAAGGCTACGTGAAACCCAAAACTTTTTACGTGGTCAGTGACAATGCTATTTCTCTCTATTCTCTTAACGTTTCATTTCCAACTTCTGCGGCCATTGTATTGACGGTTTCCGCTCCCAATTGTAGGTGGGAATCGATAAAACCGTTACGCTCACTAACTGCCTTTCAATTCAAATATTTGTTTTATTTAATTGATCTCATTTTATATTTACACGAACCACGGACCACGGACCCGCAGATAACTTTACTCTCTGTCCTCGACGTTGCTTACTTCCCACTTTATTCAGTTTACAGACCCGCATAAATAAGGGAGGGAATAGCTTTCACTCGCCACGCAACTACATAAATGTCCGCCGACCCCAGATTCTCTATTTCACTTATTATCTGAATATGACAACGCTTTTTGTCGGTCCACAACAAATTTTACCTAACACCCACGCGGCTTCAAATCACATTTGTATAGAATAACAATAGAGCGGAAACGATTTACTTTTTGTAATATTTGGGATCGACCTATAATGCATAAAGAAAATACGGTCATCTACGGAACTCAACTGAACCCTTATTTGCCTTTTTGGGGTGTTACTATCTTTGCCTCAATTCCTACGGAAAGCCACCCGGTCGCGCGTGAAATACCAAATGCGCCCTAGTTTCAGGGCGGATTGCGCTGTTTGTTTAGGTCATCTCGTCCAAATCGCGAAGGGTGATGGACTAAATATTAACAAAGAGCCGTCGTCAACTTTCTAAATATCAACCGTCGTGAAAGGTGTAACATTTACGACGCGCGATGTTTGTGTGTCAGAAACGAGGGTCGGAAATGTGGATTGTCGCTTCTTTGTCGACAAGAGTAAGGGTGGTAATGCTGATTTAAGTTAACCTTAATCCATAATGAATGTTTAATCGTGACACGTGGCTGCATCGGCCGCCGGGCGAGAGCGGGACGGAAGTTGAAAGTTTTTGCACAAGCGAGGCCCCGCCATTTCCATCATAGGTGTCAGCATAATCGCGGCGCCTTTTGTTTACGGGTCGCTAATGCTGTTTGCAGTGGAGGGTGGACACGTCACGTATGTGTGTCTTAATCGTTAACAGTAACACGCCTGCTCATCGCCTTGTACTGTTTGCTACTTTAAGCAGAAACTTCGTCGACGTCAGGTGATTACGTGATACGTAAAAGCGTAGAAGCTTTACGAAGTTGAAGGATTTATTTGTGTGACAGATTGTAAGCCCCGAGTAACTCGGTCGGGCTACGGTAAATATCGGAAAACGATTTTGAATTTCGACGACATAATTCAAATTTGTAATTCGTGTATTGCATGCACCTACAAGCTACCTTCACTTGTAGTTTAGATAGGCGATGCGAGTCGTTCTAAAAATTCCTACTGTACTATTTTAGTGGGCCAATAAAATAGAAGCGGGAATAATTCTTCAGTCAGTTTGACTATTTGCAGTCTGGGGTTATTAAATTCTTCTGGTTGTGTCGGTGGCTGGGCCAGCGCGCATCACGCGACCGAACAATGCCGCTCGTTGTCGAAAATGATTGACGCGCCTTTTGAAATTAACTCGACGTCGATTGGCTTTAATTAAAACAATATCAAAGGTTTTCGTTTCGAGCTAACGAGGTAAATTCGTTAAGTTCTCCGTTGGATTTTTGGAGTGTCGCTGATTTGCGAGGATTGGGTTGAATGTAAAAAATATGGAGCTATTTTTTTCTAAGAACTTTTATCAATACCTCCCTTTCCCTTCCGCAGTGCGGAAAGCTTGGTCCCTTTTCTTTATTGCCCGCTTGACGTCACACCGCATTGATCGTAACGGACTTATGCAAAAAATAATGAATCCTAAATTTCGTCCTTTTAAAACAATGACTAATTTTCTATTCAAATACTTCTCGCCTTTTAATTTTTTCGTAAAATCCTCTTTATTTCACCCTTAAGACGTCGTTTCATATTAAAACAAGACTGGAAGTTTTAGGATAAACTTTTAATTACCAACGGTGCCATGGCGCGGGCAAATAACCCGAAATACATGTAGATAACTATTTGTAGGTGTAAACAGTACAAACTGATACTCCGAACTGTAGTTAACATTATAAATAGTACACTTAGGACAAATTCAATAGTAACGAAACAATACGGCTGTCAGACACATTAGATATAGATCCAAAAGCATGTAATTTGTAGCAGTGACAAGTAGACAGAGCAGTGCCTCTAAATAGAACTCACGTGTATATTTCGTAGCATTCGCGTTCGTTTATTACGAGACATAAAATAATATTGTGTCAGTCTTTCGTTGGATTAAATATTTTAATACTGCGGTTAAATTGGTTTATTTTTGTACTTTATTATTAACGAATATGTGTATCGAACGAGCATGTAGATGATGTTAAGTGGTTACTGCAGCCCATGGCCCACCCCATGTCCACTCTCAAATTGGATAGAAGATCGTACGTGGATGCGTTGCTTCTGATGAGGACTAAGATTGTAGTCTCGAATTAAGTTTATCCGGCAATTAATTCATCGAACAAACTTCATGTGTAATTTGATCTGGGTAGTATGATGTCGCTTCATTTGAATTCATAGAATTCTCGAAATCGAATCTGAAGAATGATGTGATTGAAATATACCTATACATAATATTACAAGTGCTTACTAATCTTTGTTTCATCTTGTTACAGGTTTTGGGTTTGTCACATTTCAAAGCGAGGATATTGTAGATAAGGTGTGCGAAATCCACTTTCACGAAATCAACAACAAAATGGTAAGTGATATTTTTACAAATGTTATATTAGTTCGTAAGTATTCATTATAATGTAGAAACGTACTACGGTATATTGATAGTGGTCAATACATATCTAAGCACAAAAACGACTAAAGGACTTCCTGAAGTTTTAAGTGCATTACTGTAAAAAAACTAAGATGGTTGCCTCAATTAATTTTTCCGGCAATCACATCTTCTCAGCCGTGATATGTAAAAGAAATATTTAAAAAAATAGCCGTCCAAGGATTTGACATTAAACAGTTAAAAAGCTCTTAAAATCTTTTTCATCTAGTCCCTACAAATTTAAATAGATCATAATTCAGTGTTGTTAAGAACACCTCTTTTATTTATAAGAATGATAATTACAGCACCTATAGAACGATTCACGAAAACATCTTATGAGAGGAAAGGTAGCCACTTCGTTTAGGTCATCGGTCAATTGTGTCACGAGAGTATCGCTAGAGATAGAGGATTCCTTCTATCTGTAGATATCAATTAGAGGCGAAACAACCACTGGCGGTCGTCCAAACAGAGCCAATAAAATGCCACTAAAACGCGCCTTTACTGTGTTTTGATTTTCTTTTTTCGCCGAGAAACCAACGAGAAAACCCTCAAGTGACATGTGTATTTCAGATGTAGTCGGATAATCTTAAAGAAATTAAACACAATGTCACCACAATTTAGTCTCAATTCACAAGCTCTTGAATGCTGCGCTTATTTCATTTATTTTCACATATAAGCGCCAACAATTATAGTTTATAACAGTTAAGACTTTTCAAAATGTGGAGCCGTTTTTCATGAAAATGAAACACACATTTTCCTTTTATATTTTCTCACACGGCGACTTAGAGGCAATTATTTGCTACTATCGGCCTCTAATAATGCTTCAATAATAGCTCTTATGCTGCACTATGACTCGGAAAAATAAAGTTCAACCAAGCAAGTAATGAACGATTTCTTTAATTTCGCACTCTATGAACGGGGATTATTTATACGTGCGAATGAAGTAACAAAAGTTTATATTGTGGTGTAGACTTAGGGCTTTTGTCTTCAAATTTGGAAGAAAAGGATTGAAGTACTAAATGCTGGTAGAGTCCAAATTTCAGGTAAATCAAAAGAATTCTTAGCCGTTAAATCCATCAAGATACTAAAATAACTTTTTACTCGAATTTATTTTATGAGAAGTATTTCCACTTTATAGTACGGATTTAGTTTCTATAGAAGTGTGAAGTACTCATTTGAATCTTAGTTTAAATAATCTTGCATACCTATTCATAATTAGTACATTTATCGGAACACATGAGCGATCGCCCTTACAAGACCATTACAATCACATGTCACCATAAACCCGTCCCGGATTAAACAACAACACGCATCGCGTACCCTATCTTTCACTAACACGAAAACGTAATTCTAGTGAAAATTTTAGAACCCAACTAAATTAATTGTACCATTTACGGGGCATTTGATAGCATCAATAAAAGTAATTATGGCATAATTACAACGACAATGAACGCCAAATTTCAAAGTCGGTTATTAACTGTATTTGTTATAAGCTCATTTATTAAAATTAAATGGCTACTTTAATACCGTTTGAGCGCGACGTACCGCAGAATACGAAACGTTAGACAAGCAGCGGTTTGCGCTTTATATCCGCGCGTTCATTTGTTTCACGCTTCAGAAAATATAAGAGTGTCATGGAGCATGTGTTGCTGCTCTTTGAAAGTAATGCGAAGGATTATTTTTCTACTGTCTGGTACGGGCAGCATGACGCTATACTTAAGATCAGGTACGTTGTTTAATTAACAGAGACTGTCCTTTGCCCACCGTCGCTGCATTAAAGTTTAGATAGCAATTTAATCGAAGAAGGCTTGAAACAATATATATTTTTTTTTATAATCAAACAGTAGCAAACGGACATGCGGGTCACCTGATGTTAAGTGGTGTCTGCAGCCCATGGACAACCGCGTCTATTCTCAAATGCGACAGAAGTTCTACTACTACTACTTGAGGACTAAGATGGTCGCCTCTAATAATTATAACTACAATTAATGCATTATAAGTTCTGCACTATAATAATAGTGCATGCATTCGTGAAGTGTAATAATAGACCATATGACTAAACAAAGTATGTACAAACAAATATTTGCATTAAAAATGCTTAGTTAAGGCCCAAAAAAGTATCAAATCGATACTCCGTGATATTGTTTTTAATTATGAATGTTACTTCTCATTACCTGCATAATCTTTGCTCTTTATCTTCGTTAAGAACCTAAATTATATTCGTCAAAACAAACTATCGTTTAAAATCGCTAAAACCGTCACCCGAAACTGCCTAAAAGTGAGTTGACAATGAAAAAATCGATACTTTAGTGCCCATAGAGACGGAGCCATTATCTACAACGCCACTTAAAGCACTCCTTTTAGACTGAAACCCGGGGAGCTGGTATCACCCTATGTCGATTCATATTCGTGATTATTAATGCTTGTTTTTTGTCCCGCGCTTTTGTCTAGCTGCATAATGGCTGTACGAATCTCACACCATGTGTCGGGTGGAAGGTACCGCGAGGGTGATGTTCGCCCTAAGTGGAGCAAACAACGAACAAAGACATCAAACAAATGGGTAGTGTTTTAGAGTAATTACGGTTCGCTTCCGTGCAAAACGAGAGGTGTGCAAAGAGCTTCTCCCTGCATCGCCGGCACGCCGCCTAATGTAGGTATACGTCACTGTTCTCTTAATAAAAACCTGCCGTTCCGTTCCACGTATCGTACGTACCGTACTAGGCCCAATGACTAGGCAGAAGAGTAATCAAAGTCTACGAAGGCATCCATTTCTCGGCTCATGCTCACTCGCCTATTGTGCGGTTTTTATGCCACTACTACGATTCTTGAAAATAAGATGTTTTTTAAGACGTAGCAGCGAGCAAGGTTTTGGTCTTCCACTTATCCATTCTATAGGAACATATACAAAATAAAGTAAAAAAACCTTTAACAATCGTAGGATAACTCACACATGACTTTCTGACCCCAAAGTTAGCTATGTAATGTATTGTAAACGATTGATTGATGAACATTGCTGGACTTCGCATGTCTTTGAGATTATAATGGGAAATTCTTAGGCGCAGCATATTTCATCATGATGTTTTTTTCACTACTCTAACAGAAGACGTTTATTCTTTATTAAAACGCATACAACACAGAAATGTCATTATGTCATGTCGCTGGGATTTGAACCCAACCCTCCCTAATAAAAGGCCAAATTTTTACAACGTCAGCTTCGTCAGTATCGTCATAGTTACGTCAACTTAAAATAACTCCTTCTCATTACTAGTAATGTATCTGTAAAGATCGCATTATTACGAGTAGTAACGTAGCAACATCAATTAAAACGAAAAAAAATGTTGGCCAAATGTTTGGCAGAGCGCGGGAAACTAATCGCTTATTAGTTTGCCCCTACGTTGCGTGCCGGCGCAAATGATCAATGTTAGAGTAAACTACCTTTTTACGTAGTTTTCGTAAACAATTTAAGGCACAAAGTTACCAAGTTACAAAGTAGACGCGATACATTGTTCCTCGGAGCGTCACGCAGACTTTATGCTCATGCATTTGACACTGAAATGTTAACATTACATTATGGATATGTAGTACGAACGTGACTCGTAAACAAAACCAACCATTAAAAATTTGCCTTGGCACATCATAAACGATGATGTTCTGTTGTTCTGATAGTTATATTTACGTACGCAATAAAGAAGACAGAGGCGTCACGCCAGCACCGTAGCTAACGTTACGAGTAGCTGGCGTCGTAAATTTAATATGTCATCTCTTATATTAAAATGGTCGTTAAGCTAATAGCTGCCTTCCCGAGCGATAGGGTGCTACCGCGGCTTACTTTGAATAACAAAAAATATCTTCATTCGCACCCTAAAAAAATGTCTGCTCTGTCTCAGAAACGAAATTTCTTCCAACAGGTTCATCAAATTGATTGGTTTGTGGGCGTTATAATAAAAGCGTGAGTTCAAATCACACAATTACATTCTTGTTTTATGAAGACAGGAGTAGTCTCTTTGTATTTAGTAACATAAACGGGGGCGTCGTTTAAGCGTTCGCAACAAATTCTCGTCACTCCATTACGTCCTTACACATTACTCCCTTAATTGCTTCCGCTTACCATGAATTTTAACAAAGCAGCGACGTGCCACAAAATGACTAAAATATAGTGCAGTTTCGCTTTCAGCTACCAACATCAATTTCTATTTACCGGATTTCAGCGGCGCCCCATTCGCACCTGAGCCTTCCTCGAGTTTTCTTGATCAATCCCGCAGACTTAAGCCATCTTACCACACTCAAAATTTCGCGAAGATTTTAGCTTCGGATGTAACGAAACACTCGACAGGATTTTATTTTTGAGATAAAAATATATAAGTGAAAAAACACTTATTTTGTACAAATCATTACTTTCGTACCTTTCTTGTGTGTATGAGACAAAACGAAACCACCGAGTTGTTTGCTCGTACAATCCTCAAATGTACATCATACATTGTACACAGTTTCCGTACATCGGAAACGTATGACAAAATGAGCAATGACATTAAAGTGCACTTCCTTCAAGTAATCGTCCCGTATAAGCACTTCTGGCGAAAGCATTTGGGTATTGCGTACATTTTTCTCCTCGATCGTACATGAGGCAAACAAATGGTTTCCGTTTAGGAAATAACACTAAAAGTAGGCACGTTTGAAACTGCCACTTAAATCGTGAGATCCTCGATAGCAATTTCTCTTTGCGTCTTAACTGGTGTGAGGCAGTATAGCGTACCCTTGTCGTTACTGCCATTACGGAGTGACCTAACAATCTCTCTGATAAGGGGAGGAATTTGGAGCTTGTCAAAGCGGATAACATTACTTTCTTGGTATTAGAGACGGGTTCAATTCACCATTCGACTGCTACAAGCAGCGTATCTTCGTCAAAGAGACATTTCTAGTGAGTTCGTGTCTCGGTCCGATCATCCCCTTCCCGCGGCCGCGTCGGACAATCAATCACGTGTTCCTTCGCAACCGTGATTACCATAAACTTCCCGTTTTAGCAGGACCCAGAGGCTTCTTCTAAGCTTCATCGATTCGTCCGCGGCCATTTTTACGTCTTCTATTTATCAAGATTTTTTTGTGACAGTCCCTTTCATTGAAACTTGCAATTGGCTACTTGTGATTCGAAATTTGGATAGATTTCTCGGGAACCTTTTTCTTGAAAGATTTTTAGAGCTCGAGTAACTTTTTATTGAAAAGTAGAGTGCGACATCCAAATGATGTGAATTTCCTTAACATGTCCAATTTAAATGAGGTCGCAGGCACGCTCTCCGTCGTATTGGAAGGCGCAAATGAAAAGTTTCAATTTCATCATGTTAATAGAATGCACGGAAATAGGAAACGTCGTCGGCACATTGCGTCGTGTCGTCATGTCATTAATAATACAAGCGAAACCATGACGCCTGCGACGATGCAAGCATAGCTGCTAACGAGATTTGGGAGAGCTTCGCAGTCTTTGCCGTCGGTACAATAGCGAATGATTTGAATTAAAAAGGAGGTGGCAACTGAGATACTTTGTAACTGAGCTTTCGTAAATCAAATGCGACGACAAAAGCAGTACTATGAAAATTCATGGATTTAAAATCATGAGACAAAGGATTAAATTAAGAACGGCTTGTATTAAACTAAAATTGAGTGAAATAAGTAATTCGCGTTTGTATACATTTATTTATCGAAAACGGAACTGTATTTGTTTACTATTAGTCTGTGTCCCTTAAGACCGTAATGAATTTGAAAAATTTTAGTATCTTAAAATACAATCGCATATAAATTTAATACGTATACATATGAAATGAACTCATTAGCAGTCACACATACGTTTGTTGTTGGCTTTGGGCGTTATGAGTAAAAACTTTCAAGTTCGATTTTTATCTGACGGCAATCACTACTCAAACAGCTACCCAATTTCCTATGTACGTATACATGCGTATACAATATAAATTTAATGGTTATAAGGCACACACGTCACGCAACTCCCAAGTGACGCAAGTGACTTAAGGCAACGCAAAGACGTAAATTATGGCTCAACAGGCCTTTCCGGCCGTTAACGATTTCGAGTCAAACTTAAATTCGAAGCGTGAAAGAAAATTAATTAATCACACGTGCGGTACACGTCACTACATACAAGCAAACACCTCGCACCCTACTACGGTACCCACACGCAATAGACGAATCTAACACACGGCACTGTAATCTAATTCTCCTCGTTTTCATTTGGCCGTCCCGTATTGTTTCTTAGCCTATCCAGTTCACCTTCTTATATCAGAAGTTTTACGTGAAGTAAACCTCCGGGATTACCGGCTCCACGTCTATAACTATCGATCCCTGAGTAGTTAGCAAACTTGCTTTACGATTGTCGACCATCGGAAACGTAGTACGAACAGAATACGTAATACGTGGGCACACACCCGCGCCTTTTCTTTACGAAAACAATTCTCGCGAGCGGCAAGTGTCACATCCACTTGACTAATGTTCTCCGCGGCTTATAATATTTTAATAAAGCTTTCGGCGTCTATAATTGAAATGGCGGAGGTGCGTGGGGAGACAATAAAACGGCGACAGTGTCGAGGGCGCAGGAGTGATCAATAAAGGCCATACGTTAAGACGGGCCGGTTCATTACTGCGCTCCCTGTCGCGTCTCCGCGTCCCCATTACTGAGGAGTTAGGAGACGCGAGCGGCGATAAATAGCGGCCGAGGTACCCTGCTTTATTTCTCGCACACAATTTCATTTACATTAAAGGTGCTGAACCGTGTGTCTCTCGAGAGTCATACGAAAGTCGCGTACAGATTCATGCAAAACAAGTTACGAGCGCTGGGACCGCGACCGACCTTAATCTAGACGGAGGCGGGTGACGAGCCAGTGCCGCCGCCGCCCGCCGCCCCTACCTACTTAATTACTACTAATTGCTACAGCTTATATGTACGTGCATCATAAACTTCCCCGTGGGCTCGTATTAATTCAGAATAACACCCAAATTTGTCTTTCACTTTGTTCTATACGAACTTTGTGTAAATGAAACTGTTATTTATATTACGTACTTCGCATAACTCTTGCGAATTTTCCATCATTTTATGAACTTCAAGATACTGGGAAAAGAACGATTACACTAACAATAAAGCGAATAAAAATAATCAACCGAACAGCCCACATAGATATGTGTTTAAATAATTAATGATACCATCCGATAAAATCGTGATTTGCCTTTGTAATTTCCTCCTTACTCTACCTGACCGAGTTTTATTACATTATGGAAGCAGAAAACGTTTGCCAAGGAAAGACAATAAGACATACATTTACCGACACGGGAACGTCCAATTTTGCAAATTGTAGCTGCATTAACGGATATAACAGATACTGGGATGTTCAACAATTAGGCACTTAAATGCAAATCGTTCTCTTAGGCGCTCTATAATACCGCTTTTTCAGACTCAATACATCGTTTGCAATTTTATTTGAATTTTGCCGAGAAATTCATTCTCGGAGCATTTCAATTCGTACATGGAAACACTTTTATAGGAGCGCCGTTCGACGTCTCCGTTTAATATTATACAAATTTCATTGTGTGCGCATTTCAATTGGCTGAACGACGCGGTCGCCATCCCCGTGGTCATTCGCAAACGTTTTATTCTCTTTCCAGAACATTCTAGTGCCTCTTAAGCTTGATACGAATTAGTTAAGCAGCGAGTCAGTGGTAATCACGCCCGCTTACAATTGCAAACGGCTCCTAACGTTGCTGAGTTGGCAGTACATCTGCTATTTGTTTTCTTTGTCGGACCCACTTGCTTTTACCAAAAATCTCGCTCGGTGCACGAGGTCTTTTTAAATTGCTAAATGGAAACGACGAGGACAATTAATTTTTCTTTTTGTTCACTGCTTTTGAGTTTATACAAATGTTTTTTTCTCTCGTATTCGTTTAATTAGTGACACCTGCACTTTTTATATAAAAATGGATGTAGGACATCTGATAACACAGAGTGAAGTATCGTAAAATCTTAAGTCGTAAATGCTGCTGTTATTTTTATCTTAAACTAAAAATATTTTCTGTGAAAGGATATTGCTTTTTCCTACAAGCCCTAAACTACAATCCTGGTTACAAAGTAAAATGATTTTGTTGATTTATTACAAATGTTGAAACTGTTAATAACTGATACTTCAATTACATAAGCACTTTAAGAATAGACCCAAAACAACTAGGTAAATCGATCGCAATAATATATACTCGTAAGTCGGAATAAAGTTACATAATAAATCAAAAAAAGGCCGAACATTTATTTACCTTTATCCTCAACAAAAGCAAGAAAATTCGCGGCCATTACACGATATTTGATTTTTTAAGGAAAAATAAAAGCCAATATTTTATTTTGTGTCGTTCTATTAACGTCAAGAACAGAAGCGACCGAGTGTCTTTCGTCCACGCAACCCACGTCACTGGGACGTTTGGTACCTCTTGGATTCGAATTCGTAGAGATAATTGTAATAAACAACAACATTAAACATGAAAATATATTTATCGGTTATAACTTCAATATACTCGTACTTGTAGAAGCCTCTGATTTCTAAGATAGTCAAAGCTATGATTTGGAAACCAGCGTCTTTTCCCATTTTATGAAGCTGTTAATCCGTTTTTAGCTTATCATACAGAAAAAAAAAGGAAATAGTGTAAATAAAGCCTACCCAGGTAGACACATAAGTAGCAATGTACATACGATTTCAGGTAGGACTTCAATCACATGTCTTTGCAATAGCCATTAAAAGTCGGGTAAACCGGGTCACAATCGTTGGCTATTAGTTTAGTAACAAAAACAATTCTTTTACCTTATCATAAAAACCTAACATCATTAAAACACAAAAACTTTTACCTTTAAAACCTATCACTCAATTATTCATCCCCCGATTCACTCATGTCTGCCGTTTTTAACGTAAATCACATATTGTTAGAAGTTCAATAGTTTCTCAGAACTGCCAACAGCGTTCGACAGTTCCAAGACACGTGAATGGTGCAACCGAGACCCCTGTATGCTCGTTCTTAATATTTAATACCTAACTAACATTTCTATGACGGCGTATAAAGCGTATAAGCCAATACGATTTAAAATTCAACACGAACGTCACACAATTGTACGCTGTCTTCGTATAAAATTGTATGTTCCTTGCCATCATTATGTGTTATTTGTGTTTGTTTCCAATAGAATTTGTTATGCAATTACCGCTCCTTTGAAACTTTATTTTATTTGTTTTAATATTTGATTTTGTAACATTTACTATTGAACGTTTTCTTATATAACACATGCATTATAAACGGGTATATATATACCACAGATATCTAGTGGTCACTGCAGCCCATGGTCATCCACATAAGAAAAGGAGGGGTATGTATGTACATCTCTACTGTTGTATATGTAGTATTGAATAAACTGTGTTCGGCAACCACACCTCCCCAATCGAAACACATTACATGAATAACAGCTTCAGCAACATGACGCTTCACGGCGACTTATGAAGATAGAGGTAGAGGCCACTTTAAAACGTTTGAACAACATATCGTGTCAGTCATTTTAATTTTGAAATAATGTCATAAATACTAATCTATGTATTAACCGAATTGAGATCACATATGAGGTGGTATTTACTGTCATACATACATTTTTTCTATAAGCTATCTAAGAAAAAACGCATTTATATTTAATAAACTACAAGTTTAAATCACAAAATTCTAGTTAAGTTCGATTTATATCAGTTTATAGCGCATCTCTGAGACGTTCGCTTCGCGTTCGCAACTAAAATATATTTCCAAAGCCACCAATATAAAACGTCGCGAAATACACGAGTGGCTGGAGGGCTATCTGAAGCGTTGCAGGTAACGTTGCCGCTTATCGACAACGCTTCGTTCGATCACATATCTGATTTGAATTTCGCACATTACGTCCCAGACTACCCCGGTATACCCTACTACGTCGAAGTAAATACACCGACACTTTAAGCGATGGAACTCAACGAAAAACGACGAGTCCCGCTTATCTTATTCCTTTGAACAACAGTTACGTAAATATGGAAAGAACTCCTGGGGTGCGGCAGAGTATTTCATTATCCGTGACCTGTTGAGCGCAAGATTTGTGACTCATCTCTTTACGTAACGCCGGCTTCGTGCGTTTCCAACACCATTTTTTCGCTCGCTTATCAAATTTTTATGAACACTCCCGAGTGCGTACACTAAGAAGGAACATCTTCCTATTGATACATCACTTTGAAGAAGACGCGATCCGCGCGTAATAAACTTAAATATTATGCGATAAGCAATCATAAAACAGCTAAAAATGCTGAAGTCTTTATAAATTGGGGTGGCTCAAAAACAGCGACTATAAATAGAATGCGCTCTCAAGAAAACTGCTTTAGACTTTACAATAATGGTGCTCTTTAAAAACGACTCGATTTTCTCGGAAACTTTTTATCATTTCGGAGCGGCAGCGCCACTGTTCTCTGAACGTTGCCGAAAATTAGATAAAAGCAATGCGCCCGACATTGCCGGTTTTTATCGGAGTTGGTACATTTGCCTCTTACCTAGTCTCCGGTTCCCACGCTCCGACTTCCGTTTAGCGGCAATCAGGACAAGCTTGCGACGCTCTGTCAATACGAAGGCGAGAGGTTTCCCTGATAAACTTATCTAACACCCTCCCCGCCAACCGTTCCCCTGTCGTCTGCGTTTATCTCCCGTACGTATGTACATAGGCTCGTATACGCTCAAGTCCCGTCCTACAATACGCTAAATTCACTCCTTCAAGTTTCTGACACGATTATATTCGAAATATCGCAAAATTTGACAATGATATCTACAGTTACATTGACACACTTGTTGTCGACTTGTTAGTGTAAGATCAGGTGATTTGGAGTGTTGATTTTTTAAACCAGAAACCTAGTTGGTTATAGAATAATCAAATAAATAATATGTTATTTAGAAACAAAATTACAATCAAAATAAAAAAGCAGTATTTTAGGTGGTACAACCATAATAGCTTACCCGGGAAGTTCCACCGCCGCTTTCATAACCCGCCTTGAAGCATCATGATTTACATGAATTGTGTTCTTCATTGATTAAAAATAAAAATGTGTTTAGTAGTGTAGTAGTGTGTAGTAGTGGTAGAGCCATAGGAGCTCGACCGGGGAAGCACCACCGCCACCCTCATAACCCGCCGTGAAGCATCAT
>DWOE01000002.1:0-15616 GCA_018250815.1 Potamanaxas melicertes
TAATGAATGTTTATGTGTGTTATAGTTAAGCCGAGAATAAATTTCTTTCTTTCTTCTTTCTAAATAAATGAGGTAGATATGAAACTCGATCACCGAATTAATGTGAGCCAAAGTATCCACTTTTAAATTATTAATCGCTCTCATAGGAACATTACCTTTTTGTAGCTGGCATAAACGATAACAAAAGAACACAATGCCTCATACTTAAACACTATATTAGGTACCAAGTATTACAAAATGACAAATAATTAACTGTGAACTCGAAGCAATTTTTATCTCTATCCATTCACTCGCGAATCGTGTGAAAACCATTATACAATATGAAACTATCGCAATGTCACAGGTACAAGTGCAAATTACAATACAAGCACGAAACTTCCAGTAGTACATTGAATTGCACTATTACTTATCGACTTAAGTTAAGTAGTCACTTATCATAAGATGTCAACTACCTAATAGTACTCTTGGATAGTCACATTTAACCTGAAGCGGGACTATGGTATAATGTGTGAGGTTGTCGGTGTAAAACTTGCTTTGAACATTGGAATGTGCCTTTTTAAAGTCATTTTATATAATAAATATACTCGTATAGCAAACGAGCATGCAGGCCACCCGATGGTAAGTGGACACTGCATGAACACCACTCATGAACACCAAAAATCGTATCTGAAGTCGAGCATATAAACGTTGTTATTCATGAGAACTAAGATCACCAGGAATGAGGCATTTCCGACAACCATAACTCCAACCGACCGAGACACAAGTCAAGAAGAAAATGTTGCTTAAAGGCAAGAAGAACTCCCTGGATGAGACGAGAAGTGAAAATTTTGTAGTCTCTTAAGGACAAAAACAGATAAGTCGATTACGACTTATCTGCTTTAGTCCTAGACACTACTCCAAAAACACAAACAAATAGCAGACGCGGAGTAAACCATAGCACTATTAACAGTCAGAAATGTTCGTTCATTGAATTACCATGTTACAGTGCGAGGAATCCTAACAAGTGTACTTAATCTTCGCTTCCCGTAATTAACTCCGCCCTCGCAAGTCTTACAGCCGGTGTTGAGTAAAGCAGGATTGCTTAATGAGACTAATATGCTCCCAAGAACCGATATCGAATCTCGAGAAATCATTATATCCTTGCCTGACTTAATATTTATGTATTATTATGCAGAAAAAAAATATTCAAAGACTTCAATCAAATCAAATCAAAAACCAAGACTCAGAATTTACTAAAAGTAACTGACATAGCCGTCAAAATTGCAAACTAAACCACGTCGTTCGAAGAGAATAACTAAGGTAAGTAAGTGGGTAAGTGGATCCGTGAATGGCAACGACGTCTCGACAGGAGTACCTGGCCTCGAGACAGACAAAGACAGGAAGAAACCGCTATATTCAGCAAGTTAGGGACTGGGCGGCCACTCCGCCGTTGGATTCCGAAAGGCTGAGAGAAAAGCATTTAATTCAACCATATTTTTTCATCAGATGTCAGATTTGACTATGAGAGTACAACTCGAATACGCCCGGTGATTTAATATAATTTAAACATATTAGCCGTTTTAAGTTTACAAGTCTTAATAAATGAACGTTTAAGCTACACATATGAAGGCCATGAAATATTTTTGGTGGGCACGATAAAAAAAAATCCAACATACTCGTACTATTCCACTAAGTAGGTTAAAAATTTGCATTGCCGTTTTGACCTAGATAGTTCAATGAAGTCCAGTTTAAATGCGTGAAAGTGTACATATTATTTTTGAGGTATAATACAAAATTTGTACTATTATGGTAACTAGACGTTTTAAAAATATTAATTATATCAGCACCATCATGATTTTCAATGGCAACTCTTTTCAGTAAAACAAAACATTTAACCAAATGAACACGACAAAACTTAAAAGAGACTACTTAATAAACACAAGAAATTTCTGAATCCATTATTACAGTCGCAGTTGGCCCCGCGGCCGACGGTCCTGTCGTTGATAGCTTGCTTTTGGCTAAGTTTTCCATTATCTGTTTCATTTGAAGGGTCACTTACAGTGGCATTGTTTAACCACGGCAGCCAAGTGTAGTGGAAATTTGCTGGATCGGCAGCCTCATCCAAAGCTGTGCGACCTCTTCTTAACTGCATAGCCCATAGATCTCTAAGCCTATTGGTCAACATCACAGCGATTTGGTTTGCACTGTCCCATAAGTCGTGGCTCTCCGTTGGATCCTTTTTCACGTTAAACAAACAGCCCCGAGCTAGAAAAAAATAAAGACTCCGATAATGCCACTAACATTGTGTTGAAATCGCACAAAGTATATTCATATTATAAAACTGCTAGGCTATAACATCTATAAAATACGTTAAGGGTTCCTCGAAACCGCTTTTATATAACATTGACTGTTTTTAGATCTGGCCAGGGCAAAATAAAGTAAATTATTTTTAGCCGAACAGATTTCCATTACTGTAATATCCAATACCCTCAAGCGCATTTATTAATTAATAAGAAGCCCATCGACTACTTTGCTACATGAAGATATAATACAAAAATATAGGTTTTAGTAGGCTTAATATAGGTTAATATTTAATAGGTATATTAAGAAGAAAACTTACTAGCATTCGGTATACAAAGCGTCGTATCTCTCACAGTGTCCGTTTGTCTTATCATGGCGGCATTTCGCGTAGCCTGAACTTGGGCTGGATCTAAATAAATCCCCATGCTACTGAAGACTCGTGCGACGAGACACGAAACCAAGGACTGGTAGTACGGAGGGGGTGGGTCTTTGTTCACCATAAATTCTTGTCCATAGTAATCATTTCTTAATCCCGTTACGTTGCCAATAATAACTTTATAATCGCCTGCCCTGTATGCAGCGTAAAGGTTGTTACCACCATCCTCGATAGCTATCAGCACCTCTTTTCTCTGTGATTCTGTGTTCAATACTATGGAATCCCATTGATTGACACCGTCTATCTCATTCGTCGCGGTACCGCCCGCAGCCCTCAGTAACGTCGGCATCCAATCTGTAATATGCATGAGTCCGTCCCACACTCTCGGTTGGAACCCTGGGTGCCATATAAATGCCGGCACCCTCACAGCACCTTCCCAGGGAGTTTCTTTTTTCCCTCTAAACGGTAGATTGACACCCCAATTGTTTAGGTCTCCGACAGTCGGCGCTCCGTTGTCGGACACGAATACGATAATAGTATTGTGTAGAAGTTGTGCATTGTAAAGAGCAGCAACTATCTGACCCACACTATGATCCAAGGCGGCCACCAGTTCTGTAATACAAATTAAGGTACAAAATACTTATGACGGCGGTAAAGCCATTAGAGCGCAAACAAGGCGGTACCATCGTCACTCTCATAACTCGTCGTCATATAGTCATGTTGGGTTTCGGTTGGGGAAGTGCGGTTAAATATATTTTATTCGAAGCGACAATCTCAGTCCTCACGAGTACCAATGAGTCCCCAAAGTAGATCTTATGACTATTTGGGATTGTCTTTGAACTGCAGTTACTTAACATCACGTAGCAGGCCACATATTATTCTACTTACTTGCGATATAAAAAAACTCTTAACGTCAACACATGTGGGTATAATTACGAAGTAAATGCTTTGCACTAATAGGTACATTAAACTAGGCGCTCTTATCATAGCATATCTTAACATTTAAATACAAATGTGGTAAACATTTGTATTACTTTGTACGACTTACATATTTTATTTGATTTCTAAAACTTTATAACATAATTCGTTTAAGAACTCTTGATAACTCGGTTATCTAGACTCGTGTAGCGTTAGGTCAATGAACTTATAAGATTCGTCAAAATCTTTAAAAACATAAGAAAAAAAACCTTTTAATGACATATCACCCCTCGTCAGGGCATTACGACTGCTTAATTCAATAACATCGTGCAACCCAGACCTGGACTTGTTCGCTAGTTCTCTTAACTGCTTCCGTGCTGTTGCCAGCCGCTTCATAGAAGCCATGACAGTAGGCAGCAGTATTGCATTTTAAATCATGTTAATAACATTAATGTATTTTTGTGTTATTGTTTTTATTGTGTATTATTATATTATTTTTATGTAACTTTAATGTAATATTGTATTGAACTCAGCATGGTTCATGTCGCCCGCGTCAAGAGGTTATTGATCGCCACTTTCGAATTTGTGGGGTGATGAAAAATTCAGACATCGAAAATGCAAAGCAAATTACTCCTTTAGAAAATATGTGAGGGTGCACCGAAAAGTTCGCGGGCTGCCATACGAGTAACATCTGTAAACTAGATTTGTGGATTGCACTAAAATCCATCGACAACAACGTTATTCCTCATCTCGTATTTGACGGTTCTAAGATTAACAAGTAAGACACAGGAAAAATAAACTCATTAAAGTGCTTGTAGGTACAACAAACTCAGTAACTACTTTCCCAATTAGTTTCTCGCCAAATAGGTACCTTCCCTAACGACGCAATGTCGGGTTTTAAGTGTATTTTTAACCTTTTAACCGCTAGACTTAATATCAGTTGTCATGCCCCCAGCGCTAAGCACAGTAAAACGAAATATAAATACCTACAACAAATAGTGATGTTCAATAGTATATCGATATGAACTGTATGCCCACTTCAGATGCGGCAGGGGACTTTTTTCTACAATATTGTGGCGTAAAAAGCCGGAAAATGACATCTCTTTCATACAATGACAATTCGATTGAATTAAAATTAAAAAATCACACAATGACAATTTCAATTGGAACTGGCCTACAGAGTTTTCTCGACTGAATAAAATTAAAAAAAAAGTTTGATTTTAGAACGCCACTCGGGGTATATAAGCGGAGCAACCTGAGGCCAACGCCAGTTTTAATTTCGGGTGCGAAGTGGAAACAAGAAGAAGAAGAATAAAGAAGAAGGAGGAAGAGCAAGAAGAAAGAAGAAGTTAAAGTGATAAGTGTGGTGTAAAGTGCAGTGTCAGTGACAGTTCAGTGACTGTTAAGTGCAAGTACAGTGACAGTGACAGTTCAGTGCTTTGTTGTGTAACCTCTTTGTGGTGTTTAAATAAAGGCATCATCTTCAAGAATGTAATTTCTTTTCGATCCCTTACCCACTCTCGTAACAATATGTTATGATTAGCAGATATTTTGGAAATACAATGAAACAAAAAGTGTTTAAGATCTTAAAAGATTTATTTATTTCCACACATTAAAATTGGTAATAAAAATTCGAAAATCGAAATATTCTTTCATTCTTTAATGCAGTCTAACGATATATGACTACAGAATTTCCAACAGCTTAATAAAATGACATATGAAATTTTAATAAAATAACCACATACAACTTCTTTATTATTATAAAATCAACAATCACAGATACAGTTTCTTACTATTATAAAATCAGTCAAATAATCACAGATAGGTACAATTTCTTACTATCGTAAAATCAGTAAAACAATAACAGATTCAACTTCTTATTACTTATTATAAAATCAGTCAAATAATCACATAAAAACAATAAACAAATAAACTTTATACTAATTATACTCAGTCGATCAATTATTTATCTAAAACACGAATTATGGATGAGACCACACCTACGTAACATTCGATAAACTTCATTTTAAGAAGTTTATCGTTAGGAAAATAACTGTTAGCCAATATTTCTGCAGTTTCTTTGATTGGACTACCAATTCGCGCATATTGTGTACTTTTATCTGTAGTCTTCAATAGAGTTTGAGTTGCTGTAGATCTATAAAGATCTGGCGTACTATCGGAGCTGCGTAACTGTGACTGACCCTCTGGCAAAAAGGCAAAGTATTCACTGTCGCAAATTGTTGATGGCAAATCAATGTGTACTTCGTCTTGACTATAGTGACCGGTATCAAAAATTGACTGGCTCTCTTCTGGCTTTCCTTTAAATTAAAAACAAACATATGATTTTTTTTAAATAAAATCACAACTTACAATAAATAAAATGCGTTCTGCAGGCCACATACTCTTAGATGCCATTTCGACTAAAGAAAATGAACTATTGACTTAATTGTACACACGTGTTACAAACACTGATCACTGCCGAATACTGTCAGTCGAGTTTCAATTCAACTGCGTCTAAGCAACCGCCGACCAATAGCAAAAATAGTGATGAGGAATCAGGGTATCGATTTCTTTGTCGATTTGTGGTATTCAGCCAGACAAGGTTCTACACAGAGATAAACTTTGCATTTTTTACACATAAATCTAGTCTCAGACCGTTTTTTTTTTGCTGCGCAGATTTTGCAACGCTGACTTTTGCCGTTTGGTATTCTAGTAGGAAAGTGCTCTAAAGTAACGTTATTTAAATATCGGCAAGGGTCAAGAACGCCACGTGAAGTTGACGGTTGAGTCTGAGGACACTGCTTGTATTTTTCTATTATTTGCCTGATAAGATTTAATTGAAAATCAGCTAAACTATTTTCCTCATTTCTCATCATTTTAAACAAATAGAAAGCATTGAGCAGAAACATATCAATAATATGGAATCCAAGCTTTTTATGCCATTTCCTTGATTTTCTTATGCAGCCCAATGTGCTAGTCATCATATCAGCGGTGTCGACCGATCCCATATTTGCTGTATAGTCTACCACACACTCTGGTTTCAGTTTGGGTAAGCCAGTTAAGTAGTCCAAACTGTTTGATGGTATTATTTTGTCATCATGTTTTGTAGATAACATTATGATTGGTTTTTTATCTTGCCATTTTAGGGCTAAGAGAGGAGGAGCCATGAAAGCGGTTGTTTGACCACGTTTCAGTTTTTGAAACTTCGGCATACATTTTCGAGTCGATCTTACGGTGCCACATGCGTATGTGGCCCTTTCTTTCAAATACATGAAAAGTTGAGGACTAGAATACCAGTTATCTACATACAACTCTCGGTTGCAAAAAAAGTAGTCTTTTAAAAGTTCGACAACAACTGATCCACTTACGCCCAAATTTGGTACGGATTCTATTTCCGTTTCTGATCCACAGTACACCAAAAAATCCACGAGATATCCAGTTTTGACATCACACAAGATAAATAGCTTGATACCAAATCTATTACGCTTTTTGGGTAAATATTGTTTTATAGATAGACGGCCTTTAAAAGGCACAACGCTTTCATCAATGCATAACTTTTGACCAGGGATAAATGTATTTTTGAACATTTCCCGTGCGTGGTCAACCAACATTTTTATTTTGTGTAATCTCGGTAGACCACTCGTCCTTGCAGGGGCTTCATGAAAGGATAGCATGGCTAGAATTGAGCAATATCTATCCCGAGACATAATATTATGGAACACTGGACTATGCAATAAAGGGTCTGTAGACCAGTGTTCCTCAATTCTTATTCTTTTGTTTCTTGTGAAAAGCATCGTCAGCGCTAAAAAAATGTAAATATCTTGAATAGTTACGTCTTGCCATCGTTGCATTCTTGAGTATATTCTTAGATCAGCATGTCTTAAAAAGTGTTGATGATATTTATTAGTAAAATGGACAATTTTTTGCACCAAATCTTTACTACAAAATTGTTCAAAAAATTGCAATTCCGTGGAAGTGCTATCAAGTTTTGCAGCAGGCGACAAACCACAAACAAAGTCGTCGAAATCTTCTAAAATTGGAGGAGTAATTTCCGTAGTCCAATGAAAGTCAGCGTCTGCGACATCGGTTCCGGGAATCTGAAATGATGCCGTACATTAATTGTAGTGTGATAAATATGTAACTTAATATTATACAGCATACCTCACTTCACTTCACATACATCACTTTTTGGTGATAGCGCCATCAGTTGATGATTTCTGTAGATGGCGCTATCTGATTTCGTTAGATTACATAGGTACCAGGTACTTACGCAACGTAATAAAGGATTAATTTTATCAAATTAGTGTATTGTCATCGGTCCTCGATAAATCTACAAAGTTTGAACGAAATCTGGCCGTTTAAAGTGGGTCAAAATCGCGCCCAAAGAAGTCGGTTACAAACCTACAAATATACAAACATACAGGTGAAGCTAATAAAAAGCTTGTAAAAAAGCGTTTCACTATTTGCTATTAAGTTCCGGATAACTAACTGGTACTTGTTTTGACAGATAACTTATACATACAAGTACCTGTAAACGAACTGCCTCTAAGCGTGCTATAATAATATTAAGTCCGTCACATAAGTTTAAGCCATTTATTTAATACCTACTTACATTTTAGGTTAAATAAAATAATGCAATAAAATTACCTCTTCATCGATGAAGTTAAACTCTTCGTCCGATATAAATTCTTCATCTTCATCACCTTCCAGTATACGTATCAATTCTTCAACAGTAGTCATGTTTCATTATATTTATCGACAACACGAACATAAAAATTAACGCATAAGCACAACAATAATGGAAAATTCCACAAGGCGGCACTCGTTTATGACGTCAGAAGCGGTCGTCTTTCTCCGACCGTCGCGCGGGGTGTACTAACAATATTCACGTCTAAACATGCAGATTAGGGATGGGAACTGTCAATTCAGTCACTGATATTTTTAAGCTTTATTTATTATAAACTAAATAAAATAAACACAAATAAACATATTTATTTCTGCAGTAACAATTGCTTTATTTATTTTTTAATAAATTAGTAAGTATAAACTGAAATAGTTCAATTTATGTGGATTTATCTATCAGTAAATCATCGCGTATGTCCCCTCCTTATCGTCGGATTTTTCCGACACTGGCGTTAGACATCAATGCACTTTTCGAAAAATATTAACAGTAATTTGTTTAACTTTAGACATTGTTTTTAAGTCTTCTAGTTAATAAACTAAAGTGTAAGCAATTGTATATAATTACTTCAATATATATTTACTAAAATATAAACATTATTTTGATATACTATAGTGCTTTCAAACAAAAAGGCAGATTAACCGAGTAGTAGTATTTGGTCGTAAATATCCGACCTTCGCGAAATGAGCCCGAAAATATTTGTCGGATTAATCCGACCTTCGCGGTTAAAGGGTTAAGGCTGCCTGTCCACCGGAGCGGAGCGAGGGAGCGGAGCGGAGAAACGGAGTAACGCGGAGCGGAGTTGCGTACTGTGTGTGTCCACCGGAGCGGAGTGAGGCTGCGGAGCGGAGCTAGAAAGTAATGCGGAGCGGAGTTGTGGACTATTTTTCATAAGCGGGGATATGAGTACGCGACCAGTCATTTCGAGCTCTCGGCGGCAAGCGGTTGATTTAGTGCTACGCGAAATGTCAGTGACATCAGACATGTTGTCGAAACAGTTAATACGTTATTACTTTACATTACTCGAGGCAGAAGAGTTGGAGTCAGAAGAAACAGAATTACTTACCATATACCATTTGAACAATTCTATAAGGAAACATAGATTTTGGTTAAGAAATCATATCAAACATCGTTCAGAACACAGTGAATATTTTACGTTTTTCCAAACTGCTGATGAAGAAACATTCGAAAATTCTTATAGAGTTTCAAGATGTACTTTTCATGAACTTCACTCTTTGATAGAACCATATATTCGGAAACAAGACACAAATTATAGGAAGTCAATCAGTAGCTGTGAAAGATTAGCAGTGTGTTTAAAGTAAGTACACATTTAGAAATCAAAGTAACTTTTATTTTATATACAGTCAACACCATGTTATATTAATTTAAAAATCATAATCCATCTCAAAGTTGGCCGCATTTTCATTGGCTCCTGTTCGCTCTGATACAGATGTTTCCTGGATTGTTTCAATTTGTGAAGCGCTAGGAGTATCAGTACTAGTGTTGATATTAATTAGAGCACTAGGAGTATTGCTACTAGTGTTAATATTATTTGCACCACTAGAAGTATCGATACTAGTTTCGATATCATTTGGAGCAGTAGGAGTATCGACACTAGTTTCGATGTCATTTGGAGCAGTAGGAGTATCGACACTAGTGTTAACATTTTCGGAAGTAGTTGTTGATCCTGTAGAATAACCATATGGAGAATACCAATTATTTTGAAGATTACTTTCTTCAGCTGATATTACCGCATTAAAGCAGGATTTTTTAATTTGAAGTTGTAAATAATACGGTAGTTTTTTCGTCGACGCAGCCAAATTTAAAAAAAATAAGTCTATTTCATCGTATTTATTACTGGCTGACACAATGTTTTTAAGTTCTATCCGTTCTCGTTCTAACAGTTCACGGCGTTCTTGATTTTTTTGCAATAGATCTAGAATTTCATCATTCTTTCTTTTTTTGGATGTGGACGGTAGAGGCTCAAGAGCTGTTGAATTATTAGAAACACCAACAGAAGGAAGACTATTTGAATTTGACGGCAACAAATTGCATGAATCCCGTGAACTCTCATCAATGGTATTTGGTGGATTTGAAGTTTCGCTTGCTGAATCGTCCAAGGGCGCAAAATTTGATGACCGGTCTCTGTTGCACATGTAAGGCAACAGAAACGACATGGCTTTCTGATATTTCCATTCTTTTTGTTGTTTTCTAGCCTGTCCACTCCGTGTTGCATTTTGTCTTTTTAAGGCATCTCGATGGTTATCTCTTAGTTGTTTCCATCGCGATTTTGCACTTTTCACTGAAACAGTTAACATACACAATGTATTCTATGGTCTATATATAAAAAAATAATACATGCACATACGTTACGTATAATTAAATAGGTTTTCTTTTTCAGGTATTTAGCAACCGGTCAGTCATTTACAACTATGGGAGAGAATTTTAGAATTGGATTGAAAAGTGTATCGAGAATAGTTGATGAGGTTTGTGATGCTTTATGGAATGTATTGCAACCTCTTGTTATGCCGCAACCAACCGAAAATGACTGGAAAGAAATCGCAAAAGATTTTGATGAACTATGGCAATTTAAAAATTGTATAGGTGCTCTTGATGGCAAGCACGTATACATCAAGGCTCCCTCGAAAACTGGGTCCTCGTTTTTCAACTACAAAAAGAGATTTTCTGTAGTATTGATGTGTTTAGCTGATGCCAGAAGAAAAATCATTATGATTGATGTGGGCTCTATGGGGAGATTTTCTGACGCAGGAATTTTTGATAACAGCGTTTTCGGTAAAAGTCTAAAAGAGAAGAGATTGAATTTACCTGCGCCGGTACCATTGTATCAAGGTGGCGCAAAAATGCCGTTCGTATTCATAGGTGACGAAGCTTTCCCATTAATGGAAAATTTTATGAGGCCATACCCACGTGATAGACTAAACACAGAAAGGAAAATATTTAATTACCGATTATCTAGAGCACGTCGCATTGTTGAGGCAACTTTCGGTGTATTGACGAGAAAATGGTACGTGTATCATAAAGACTTCGAATGCAAAATAGAAACAGTTGACAAGGCAATAAAAGCA
Source organism: Potamanaxas melicertes (assembly GCA_018250815.1). NCBI lineage: Eukaryota > Metazoa > Arthropoda > Insecta > Lepidoptera > Hesperiidae > Potamanaxas > Potamanaxas melicertes. The sequence continues at coordinate 11,342 of DWOE01000002.1, forward strand.
ACATGTGTTTTGCACAATTTTTTAATTCAAAGACAACCAGATTATATAAACAATAATGAAAGTAACATGGAGCAAACATTATTATCAGTTGATGATATTACAGAAACACAACATTCTAGTAACGATGGTTATGAAGTTCGCGAAATGTATTGTTCATACTTCAATAATCAGGGGAAGGTTCCATGGCAAGATTCTAGAATTTCGAAAAGATTCTATAGTCAGTAATATGATTTAGGTATCGGATATTATTTAGGTATTCTTCTGTTAAATAAAAAAAATATAGCTTAGTTAGCATCATATTTTAACTCGACTTGTATGGCACTGAGCATCTTTTGTTTATATGATCGAAAAAATATATCAACCTACTAGAGGGTATTATAGAATAAAGATTTATAATATTACTTACCATGTGATATGTTTGTTTCAATGATTATTTGGTTCCACGCAGCATCTTTTGTTTCATTGCATTTGTAAAATTCTGAAGACGTGTTCCAAATGCACGGAAACTTTTTCACACTATCGATAAGTTTTTCATCCATTTTGTTCACTACGTCGTTCACAAACGCACTAGTCAGACTACGCTGGCACACTTCGGGGCGCGGGCGCAGCCCGCACTCGCTTCCCCGCTCCGCTTCCCCACTCCGCTTCCCCGCTCCGCCACCCTACTCCGCATGTCCGCTCCGCTTACCGGTTTTGTATGAATTTTTTAAATAGTTCGCAATTCCCTGTCCACTAAAGAGGAGCGGAGATTTTGTGCAATTCTATTGGTTAATATTTATCCGTTTCTCTGCTCCGCTGCCTCGCTCCGCTCCGGTTGACAGGCAGCCTTATCCTATCTTCGAATGCTTTGCCTGTCCTTCTGCTAGGTCCTAAGCTTTACAATATATTCCCTAATTAGTTTCAAGCGAATATATAACAAGGTTAATTTTACTTCCTTTAAAAAAAAACAAAAATATACATGCGAATAAATCAAGCAGACACAGTAAACATATGACATAAAGAGAAAAACGTTAACGACGAAACAAAGTTATTATAATGAAAAATAAACGTTGTCGACTCACATCCCTGGTCTGGTTACACCGACTGTATCGCCTTCTGGACTTCTCGGCGCGTAACTTCTTGTCTTATAAGCCCAATATGGCACTTCTTGTAAAAATGAAGCCCCAAGATGCACAGAACGATCCCCATACAGACCGCGATGAAAACGAGCACCGTGCCGATCGCCGTAACCTGGGACTGCGTCACCGAAGCCGTGTTTGAGCCGCCTGACGCTGCCTGCGCTCTTCTTTGGGTACTAGTTATTGTGCTCAACCGCTGGTTACGTAAACCATCCGCAAATTTTCGTACAGCTAGCTTTTCATTTAGGGGACTTAAGACCTTATAGGTATCGTCACTATTCCCCGCCTGAGTAATCGTTAAGTCAACCATCATTTTCTCGATCTCCACACCGAACTCGGAAATAGATTTTGGCTCGCCCGTGCGAGTTTTGCCTGTATCGCGACGTCAGACTTAACCGTTAAAAGATGTTTACACATATCTGTCAGGAGGCTATCCATCGAATCGTATTTCGAGGACAGCCGCATCTTAGCACCCTGGCTTAGTCGCGTGGTGAGAATAAATGTTATTAAATTTTGCTTATGGCCACTTCCCAGCATGGATCCGTAAAAACCTATCGCGTTTATTAAATCTTGGGTCATCTGTTCATCTCCGTTTATTTTCGGTAGCAAACTAACCGCGGTTTTCAAACAAAACTTCTCCGACGCCATTGTGGTTGGGTCTTTAAAAACTATTGTTCTAGAGTAAATGTCTTCGATTTTTTCTACCAACTGACTTTACCATTATAAGTTTAAATGAGTTATAGATCGCTGTGGCCTCGCTAATCCTATCTTTGAATTCTTTACTTGTCCTTCTGCTAGGTCCTAGCTTTACAATATATTCCCTAATTAGTTTCAAGCGAGGTCAAGCGAGGTCAATTTTACTTCCATTAAAAAAAAATGTACACGCGAATAAATCAAGCAGACACATAAAACATATGACATAAAGAGAAAAACGTTAACGATGAAACAAAGTCATAGTGATGAAAAATAAACAATGTCGACTCACATCCCTGGTCCGGTTACACCGACTGCATCGCTTTCTGGACTTCTCGCCGCGTAACTTCTTGTTTTACTCGTATAAGCCCAATATGGCACTTCTTGTAAAAATGAAGCCCCAAGATGCACAGAACGATCCCCATACAGACCGCGATGAAAACGAGCACCGTGCCGATCGCCGTAACCTGGGACTGCGTCACCGAAGCCGTGTTTGAGCCGCCTGACGCTGCCTGCGCTCTTCTTTGGGTACTAGTTATTGTGCTCAACCGCTGGTTACGTAAACCATCCGCAAATTTTCGTACAGCTAGCTTTTCATTTAGGGGACTCTAAACGAACCCCATACAAACCCTAACAGCCAAAATTGTCAAGTCTCCCATAAAAGTACAAACAATGCACATCCAGAACATAACTATCGAGCCACATGCGTCTATGTATAGTTGAATAAAAAAAATATCATTCGGAACCGCAGCAATCGTGGTACCATTAAAACAAATAAGCCAGCTGCAAGGGACGCGACCACTCAAGCCGAACGCTCGGCCCCCGAGCCCGCCTCCCAGCCACGCACAAAAATCAACATAAATAACATTACACACCCCTATCTCAAAGACTATGACAAGTGCACAATCAAAAACGACACAAACAGACATCAAAAACGAAACCAAACTCAACCCTAATACAACTTACCCAGAACACAATCTACGAACTCACAGAACACGACTTAAACAAAAAGTTCTAATAGCCTTTCAAGTGTGCAACAATTGAAAAATATTTCGTCTCTTTCGTCCATTCAATGGCATCGGTTATCCCTCTACTTTTGGGCGCCTTTATTAAATTTATTGTTAAAGGAATGTATATAAAAGTTACTAAACCGAGAAGGGTCCCAGTCTGTGACTTCTATCGTGTGTGATACGAGCTAACGAAAATTTTGCAATAATGTATTCTGCAGAACAGAGCTTCAGTAGGCTGTTTAGACCTTGGGATATAAGTGATAAAAAATTGGATGTACAAAATGATAACAGTGAGAAAAGTAACTTGGAAAGTGAGCGAAGTGTCAAAAAGAAGAAACTAGACGACGATAAAAGAGAGTCTCGTTTGAGAAAAATCCGTGGGACGTTCAGAAAGAATAACGCTAATCAACATCAAGATTCAACCGTCTCTACAACTACCGACTTGGAAGAAGATAAAACACCTGTCTCAACCGCCGTTGGAGTTTCTCCAGGGATATCTTCAGAGTCACCTGTAGCCAATCTAAGCCTTTGTTGCGATAGACTCTTAGAAGAAAAAAGTAAGAAAACTGTGAAGAACGAGGCCAAAAGACCAGAAGCTCCAGTACCTCCAGCTGAAAATCTTTACACGCCAACTAACGTCTATCCAGCTATACCTACGTACAACGGACTCGTACCGGACTACCTTCCTGACATCGCGCACTCCTTAGGAGTGCCACCAACGGATCCCTTGCTTCTTGAATCCCTAGCCCAAGGATACGCGATGGAGCTAGAATACGCGAGAATACTGCATCAAGAAAACGAAGCGAAACTCCTGAACGCTCGCAAGCAAAGGCCAAAAAAATATAAGTGCCCTCACTGCCAAGTAGGGTTCTCGAACAACGGGCAACTGAAAGGCCACATCCGGATCCATACCGGCGAGCGGCCTTTTAAGTGCGACGAGAAGAATTGTGGCAAGACCTTCACAAGGAACGAAGAGTTGACGAGGCACAAGAGAATACACTCCGGCGTCCGACCGTTCCCGTGTCCTACGTGTGGGAAGAAATTCGGGAGGAGAGACCATTTAAAGAAGCATACAAGAACTCATTTCCTTCAAGCGGAAAGAATGATGCCTGTTTTTGTGCCTTTGTCTGCTGTGCCGCATGTTGGGGGTTTTCCATATCTATATGGCTATTAAGAGTTTAATATAGCATAGACTAATAGAACCTGTCCAGCGAAAAAAAGGGCGTAGGCGTAGGAGAACGCTATTCATAGAATGAATGAATGAATGTTTTCTATATTTATAGATTCCATTCCCTCTTTCTTATAATAATGTCAATATCTTCAATGTGCAAGCTTTAATATAAAACTGAGATTATTAGCATTATATCCAGTAAAAATAATTTAATTTATACATTTCCTGATGGTGAATTTCGTATTTCTTGTTCAGGCTTTGTCCTGAGTTATATAAGGCTATG
>DWOE01000003.1:0-15616 GCA_018250815.1 Potamanaxas melicertes
GTTAAAAATGTATCACGAATCAGTAACAGGCATTATTTCTACTTATAGTTCCATTGTAATGTAAAATAAAAAGCGGTAAACACTTACAAGAACGGTTCGATCCATCTCGGTTCGTACGGTCTCTTCGTACGAATAATCCTGGGGCACATTCCATGGTTCCGGCTCTTGCTCTGCCTCCTCCGGACTGGACTCTCGCTCCGGCTTGACTTCCTCTTGTTCCGGCGCTGGCCACGGAGATTGCGGTGCTTTTGAGTTAGTCGGAATCAATTGTGGCGGTGAGGGCATCGGAGCCGGGGTCTCTACATTACTGACGGGTGTAGGCACACTTGCTGCCAAATTCAGATTGAATGTTTGCAGGTTTTGAAGTGCCGCCGTAGGTAACCGAACGTGACGGACGCCTGGTCGTGCCAGCATGGGCTTCAGGCCAGCGGGACCGATGAGACGCTGCAATAGCAGAGCGTTTGTCGCTCCTCCCTCTCCACCACCGACGGTAAGTATTTTTGGTCCGCGATTCGTTACTATTGCTATTTGTTGACCGCTTTTAACCATAGACACGGGTAGAATGTAATTAGCTGGCATTAGTACAGCTGTTGCCGGTTTGCCCGGTGCCGCCCGGGTGACCGCTATCGTTGGGCCGTCAGTAACTAATACATTACGGGGCGCTTGTGGTCGAGCTTGCGCCGGCGGATCCGGTTCGAAACTCAATTTCTTTGGTACTTTTCTGGGACTGTCTTGAGGAGAATGAGTTTCAATACACGATTCATTGCAATCTCCCTGGGAAGTGCCGCAGCTACTGTCTTCAGAGCCCATTGTCCGGCAATTGTCATCAATGGGACTGGAGTCGCGCCCGCTTTTCCGGGAACCACTCGAACTCTTCTTACGCTTAGATGATGATGATGATGATGATCCACTCGAAGAGGGCGCTGCTACGATACCTCCAGCTGTCAAATTTGTTCTCCTACGAGGCGCCGGTTTATCTTTGTCCGGAGAATTCTCTACTTGCTCTTTGTACTCTGCTAGTATGTAAAGTATTCTTTGCGTAGTCTGTTCATCTTCCATAGGTTTCTGGTTGGACAGTTTTGGCGGAACATGGTTGAATTTGAATTGTGTATGGTGTGATTTTGGTCGCGATTTCGATTTCGAACTAGATTTAGCTGGTTTACTGCTACTGCTTTGTGGGGGACTAGTTTCATTTGACGTTTCGGCAGACATGGGGCGTGGTGTTTGCGAAGCATGCGACGAAGAAGGCGGAGAATCTACAATGCCCGATGAGTCTGGAGATCGGGCAAAGGAAGTTGTAGCCGGTGTTGAAACAACGCTTTGTTTTCTGTTTACGTAGGATACATTCAACTGCTGATTGTTACTGATAGAATAATGAATTTGTTGCGTTGCTTCTGAAGTTGTTGTACTTGATGCATTTTCTGTAGTATCGGGAGTTTCAACTGGCGGAGCGTTAAATTCATGTGCGGGAGTACCGTTAGGTTGTACCTCACTTCTCTCCTTCACTTGCTCCAGAACCATGTCAAATTCTCGAAGTTGTTCTCGAAGTTCTAGGTTAGACGAGCTCATTTCTGATTCGGATGAAGTTTGATTTTCAGGGGCAACCTTGATATCCCTATTTGTCTGCATTTGAGGAAGTCGTATTGAGTGCGCTCCAAGTGTTGGAGCTGCAGTGAGAACTAGCTGTTGATAAACAGGTTGATTCGCACCACCTATTACGTTACGTTGGATTTGGAAGAAGGAGGGTCGGACGACCCTCGCTCCCGACACCATTTGAGTATTTTTACTTAACATTGGCAATTTTATACGCATTTGCGTTAACATCGGCGGGGGCTGCGCGTTAGAGGTATTTTCGTTGGACACTCCATTTGAATTATTGCTTTCATCCGTAGTAATTTCACTGTTCGAAGTGCTTGGGGTCTGCGGCACTATTTTTATAAATGATTGTTCTACTTCACCTCGACTTACAAACTTTTCATCCGGTTTTTGTTTCTGAACAGTTTCATCGGTTCGTTCCGTACTAGGAACAGTTATTAGATTTATGGTTTGGCCACCGCCTATGTTTACGGGTATTTGTCGTGTATATATAACACCTCCATGCATAGTTTGAATGTTCATCGGAGCAATGGTCTGCTTCACTTGTTGAACGAGGTTTGGAGACGGTTGCGATGTCGGACAAGAAGGTTTTCGCAATAACAATTGGTTACCCAAACGTTGGGTACTTTCGAAGTTGCTATTGGATTGGTTCCCTACGTTCGCATTTTGATTATTTTCTGGTGCATATTTTGATTTACCAAACACCTGATGAAACTTAGGAAGCATTGTACTTTCCAAAATAGCATTTGCTGCGGCTGCGCTTTCTGCGGCTTGTTTATTGCTCTCTTGAATAAATTTAGCATAATTTTCTTCATACATAGACCGAGATTTTAGTTGCGTTTCAACTTGCGGTGAATCCGTATCCGGATCAGGACTTTTTGGGTGGGCTGGTTCTTGACTATCTGACTTCGAAGGTGTTTGAGGTGTACTTTCCACTGGATGCAGTCTTAAAACCATTCCTCTCTGTTGAGCATTTAATTGAATTCCTTTGGCGTCAGCAGATTTACATACAAATTGCACCATCTTTTGCTCATTTGATCCTTGAGCATTTGTTAGATTTGTTAAAAGATTTACTGTTTTCAGTAATTGATTTGCATTGTTAGAGTTTTGAGCCGCAGCATTAACGATATGCAAAAGTTGATTACCTCCTTGCGTTGCACCGGTATCCACTAGAGACAAACTGTTATAAGAGTTAGAAGCTGCAGAATCATTGCACGCCCCGTCTGTAGGACTACTTTTGCTTTGGACTATGTGGAATATCGGGGTCGCGGGTGTATTCACTGCTCCTCCTGCATCCTCTGTGTTCTCAACCAATGTAGTCTCATTTTCAGCAGTAGTTTTACCGTGTACAATATGTAAAAATTGGGACGAGGAAACTGAAACAGGTGGATTATTTTCAGGCTCATTTGTGGTATTTAAATGCTGAGGCAAAATTTTTGATAATGCCTCTTGAAGAGTCATGGTAGTTATTGAAGATTCTTGAAAATGACTTTCTTCAGTTTCTTCGCACATGTTATGAGGTAGTGAACTCGGTAAATCAATCGCCTCTGGTGTTGGTACACTAGCTGGTTCTGGGGAACTTGTAATTCCCGCGGCATTCATAGCATGAGCTAGTTGGTCTTGTTTTTCAAGCGGTTCATTAAGTATTTGTTCATGCTCTGGTTGATATAACTCAGTAATTTGCTCTTCATCCAAATTATTATCTGTTGGTTCTAATACAATTTTTATATCTGGTTCCGATTTAATTTGTACATTCGTGTCATTTTCATCGTAAGGATATTCACTATTGTTAATTTGATCACTTGGAAACGTGTCAAAATCTTTGCTGTCATAACAGCTATTTTCATCAATATTTTCGGATACTTCATCCAACACTTCAATTTTTACCTCTGTTTCAATAGTAATATTATCATTACCATTTGGTAAATTAGAAACTTGAGATGCCGATATAAGGGTTTGATGATGATCATACTCTGACAATGGTAATGGCAATGATATTTCTGCCGTTGTTAGTTCTGTATATTCAGTCTTTATTTCCAGGTCCTCCGATGAGCCATCTTCTATCGAACATTGAGGAAGACTGGCATCAGTCACTTGAGTCACACGTGGATCACATGTCATAGGATTTTGAGCGGCAGCACTTACCGGCAATTGACCTACTTGAACAATCTGTACTATAGTTTCACTAATTGCTGGTTCAAAAAATTCTAAATCAAAAACGGAAACGTCCATTTCGCCAAAAAAGCTGCTAGTATCCAGTTTCTCCTTGCCTTTTTTGAGATCAGTGTTAATTAAACTATAGTTCAATTTCATTGTAGTTTCTTTGAAGAACGACCTGCCTTTATCACGAAGTTTGATATATGAATAATATTTATCTAATTTTTGTAAATGATCTCGTCTGGACACTAATGTTTCCTGTATATTTATTTTATTTTCGGACAAGGGCTGAAATTGTTTAACGTCCGACAGAGTCACAGCCATACTACTATTAATGTTTCTTTTATCTTGAAAATTTTGATTGACTCTGCCGGACCCTTCACCAAAACCCATACTGAAATTTGTTTCTTTAATTTCCTCCAAAGACATTATTTTGTCGTCATAACCAGCTGATAGCTCTTCCGCTAGTGTTTGTTGTGCAGGATCAGATAACATCGGAAGCTCTTTGTCAGTAAATAAGATGCATTCAGTATTTGTAATATTCGATAACGGTACTTGAAGCTCTTTAATGGGCCAATCTTTTAACATTTTATGCACATTCTCGCAACAACTTAAATGATAATCTATTGTATATGAGAATTTTATTGAACTACAATAATTGGACAATCTTTTGAATTCCTTGCTATAAGCAAAATTAGTCACAGCGTTTACAGTGATTTTTGGGTAATCGATATTTTTACCTTTTCTATACTTTTTCTGATTTATTTTGCTGTCCAATGATTCACTTTTTCGCTTTAAGCATCGTCTGGGTAGCTTAAAGTTCGACTTAGTATAAGTTATTTTCGGTTTAATTACGATTAGATCTGCATCTTCAACTAATGTGCCCTTCTCCGACGACAACGCATGCTCAGTGGCAAGACAAATACTTTGTTTCGCATTAACCTCGCTGCGATTTTTAAATGGTATTACTGAATTTAAAATATGAGAATTTCTAATCGGAAACACATAGCACGTTCCAACTACCGCATCATTAATGATAGATCCTTTTAATACAACTTTAGAATCACCTTCGTATAGAAGAGTGACATTTTTAGGTGTTCCATTACTTTCATTTTCAATACCATCTTTGTTATCTTCTTCTCCGCTACTGGTATCTTCGTTTACAACACTTATGTTTTTACTTGAACCAATGTTCAAGTTTGTTTCTTTCTTGTCAATACAAATTGTTTCGGAGTCTGATGGTTTTTTTTCGTACAAATAATCGTTATTACCTGTAATAAGTGTATCATATGTGTCTAATTTGTAGTTAAAAGTATTAGTTTTGATACTTTCATCATTGTCCTCTTTATATCTTATGCTCGTTTTAACATCTAGACATTCGGGTGTACGGCCTGCAGTGACGGCATGTTCTAAAATATTTTTCAAGGAATGATTTTGTTCTTGATTTTCTACCATTGTCACTTTTCCTGTATATTCTTCAATAACTAGTTCTGTGTTAATTGCTTCTTCCATTTGCTTGCATGTACATTTTTCATGACTTGTGTTGTTCATTTCATGAGTCGTGTCAGTCGTTGGGCTACTTAATACCATTTTTTTACGAGGCATAGGTTTGTCTACATAGCGATGCAGATTGTTGTTACCGTGAGTATCTAAATCATCATTGTTGATATCATTTGAATCAAAATTATAGGGTTGATTTAATACTGTTGTATTAACAACGGTTCTTAGGTTCTCCATATCTGCACCAGGAACATCGTTTTGTAGTACTGTTGTTAACATTTGTGTGTCGGTAAGAATGTCAGGCTGTTGTGAAAGTATCTTATTACTTTGTTTTTCAGTAATATTATCAGGGAAATCTTCCAAGGACGGAGTTTCTGATCGTTTGAAAGCCACGTCAAGATCCTCCGATTTTATCCTTTTCAGCGAGATATTTTTTTGTGCCTCTTCATCTTGTGGCAATTCTTCATCCAATGTACACGTTTGCGTGTCGATAGGTTGAATATTAGTTTCATCTTTGCTTCTATAACGTTGTTTTTTAGCTACTTGTTCCGCTGTAGCATTATTAATTACTTTAATTTTTTCCAGTTCTATGTCATTAACCCTATCATCAGAACACACAGTATCTTTAACTATTTCACTTTTATTCTTAATTTCTATATCTGTATTCTGTATTTCATCGATCGAATACTTTTTTATTGCCTCATCATTACCTATGACACCATTCAACTGCATTTTTTCTGAAGTCATGTCACTGATAAAAGAATCTTTTTGTAGGTTAAGACATTCAGCTTTAATTTCTACTCTTTCTTCTGCTTTTACATCTACTGTCTCTACACCCACTTCTTGTGTTTGAATGTTTATAGGCAGCTCATCCTCACACTTTTCACTCTGAATACATACAACCTTCCCATTAATTAAATCATTTTTATTATTAGCATCCACATCTACTTCTTTTAAAGTGTCAAGTTCATTTTTTTGTATTTCGTCATATACAAGTAACTGCGTTACTGAAACAGTAATAGACTGTATATCTTTTTCTGGGCCCAGCAAATCATTTTTCATCACTAATTCTTTCTGTACTGTATCTTTAATGCTTTTATTTAACTGATTATCCAAATGCACATCGGACAATACAATTTTAGATTTTGATTCTTTCTCTATTTCAGAATTTACTTCTAATTCTTTGGTTTCTTTCACTGAATCTATTTTAGTTTTTAATACATTATCATCCAACTGAAACTCTTCTGAAACTATTTCATACGGAGTCTTAGGCGAATAATTTGTAATTTCTTGTTCATTGTCATCCATACTTTTGTCTATTGATGTTATTATATTAGTTTCTTGTTTTTCATCATTTGAGTACACCTGTTCAGAAGATATATCATTCGCAATATCTTGTGTAACATTGCATAAATTATTTTCATAATTTCGTTCTTTTTCTAAACTAGCTTTTAATTCATTTGTGTCAACTTTAGTATTTTGTACTTCGTCATCCAAATGCAACATTTTTGAAAACACCTCATTCTGTATCTCTTGTTGAGCATCAAACAAACAATTATTATTTTCTAATCCTTTCAGTATTCCAGCATTCTTTTCTTGCACTGTGCTAATATCAGTTTCATGTAACCCCTGATTTAAATAAACTGTCTCTGAGACTAATTCATTTTGTTTATCTTGTAAAACAAACAAATCATTTTTTATTTCAAATTCGTTGTCCACCTCAGTATGTTCTTTTAATGTGTTGAGAACAATTTCGGCTACCCCATCTAATACAGGAACCGATTCTACGATAATCCCGTTTCGATTGTCTTGGTCAATCAATAAATCATTATTAACTTTCAATTGTTTCTCTCTCTCAGAATCTAATTTTATAGTGTTAGTTTCATTTCCCTCATTTGTATATTGCAGCTGTTCTGAGACATCACTCTGAACATCTTGTACATCGTATATAGGTTCTGGTACTTTTAATGGCGCGATTTCTACAACTTTTAACGCAGCGATGTCAATTTCAGAGATCTCATAACGCAACTGCAGGTTTTCTGAAATAATTTCACGATGTATTTCATTTACATCGACCAAACCAAGTTTAGTCTCAGATTCTTTCATTGATTTTGCATACTTTTCTGTTATGACGATATCAGTTACTGGTAGCTGGTTATCTTCCTGCTGCTGGTTTTCTGCAACAATCTCGGTGCGAATATTATCTTGTACATTGACCAAATGATCTTTTAAATTTGGTTCTTTCACTGCCAATTCCACAGTGTCAACGTACATTTTTTGGTGTACATCATTAAAACATTTTTTTTCTGTCTCACTAATTATAACATGTCGTTTATCAAACAATTTACTTTTTATTTCTAGTTCCTTTCGAATACTCATGCTTTCTTCTTTTAAAGCATCGACATTTTTGTGATTTTCTATGAAATTATCTAACTTTATTATTTTCGTACTCGCAATATCTTCCGGCGTACTTGATTTTCTTTTAAGGGCAGGCTTTCGATTATTACAGATAGCTTTTTCACGATTTTCTAAGTACTCCCAAATATTGCCACTTTCTACGCATTTGAAAGATAATTTTAATAGACTAGGGATTTGTACACTGATATTTTCATCTAATACTGAACTTTTGTCTAAATCTACGACTTCAAGGCTATAGTCAATGTCACTATCACAATCAGTAGAAACGTCATCATCGGCTAATTTGTCTACATTGCCTTGTACTTGTCTGGTGACAAAACAAATCTCTAGTTTTGTCATATACCAATCCGATCGACAAACTCCAATATCTTCATAGTTGTTACATATTCCAGTTTTTACACACTCCACTTGATCAAAGTGTTCGAATTCATTTAGTATTGAAATTGAACCACTTCGCTTTAAATTGTGTTGCGGTAAGTCACTTGCTATAATAATTGTATCAGGTTTATGAGGAGTAATTAATAGATTTCCACACGTTTCAACAGCGGCACTAGTATTTTGTTTCTCAGTAATTATTTTTAATAACCGATCGCATCTTTTTAGAGATACATAGCATTTCTTAGTAATATTTAGGTACTGGTACCTTTTGACAAGTTCATCACATTTATCTATATTAAGTCGAAATCTTTTCGCCGATGGATGCTTATGTTTTGATGACAATGATCGTTTGTATTTAATACCCCTTTTTCCCTTTTTAGCAGATTTAATTGTAGATTTGCCTTCAATGCTTTTAGGATATTCGATTTGGTTTTCGGATGTATCCATTTCTTTGCATGTTACATCTTTTAATTCACAGCAGATGTTTGTAAATGTCTCGTTAACTTCGTTTTGTTCACTATTTCCTAAATCAACACACAAATCTTGTAATAGTGTTTCTTTCAATTGTTTGATATGTATGCTTTCGGATAATTTTAGCGGTTGTATATCAAAAGGTTTATTCGCAATTCTAAAAGAATCATTGGACGAGTCATCAATTTCTATAATGTCTCTATGTTTTAGGACATTAATCTCACTCACTTGGGGCAAACTGACTTTCGGAAGTATTTTTGACTCGTTTAGGATGCAATTTTTTTCTGCAATACTGTCTTTTTTTGCCACTGTGCGTGTGGTTCTTACAGGTGTGGTTCTTACAGGTATTTGCCATTTATTGATCAACACAGAACATTTTTGAGAAAATCGGTCTTGATGTTTCCTAAAAATGTTATCATTTAATTGCTGTATGTTAAACGTTCCGAATTCCGTACAGAACATCTGTGGATTTTCAGCTTCTTCTTCTTCATCATCACTTATTAAGTTCCCAGTTTCAATTTTTTTACTTTGTGGAATGATAATCTGAGTTTTTATGTTATCGGTACTGGCAGAACCAATTTGCTGTACGTTTATAAAGCAACTAGCACTGCTAGGCAAGTTATTTAAAAGTACTGATCTTAAACCTGGATCTTTAAAAAGCGAATCAATATCTACTTGGAGCTTTCCTGACACAGTAGCTTTAAAACTGGTACCGTTGGATATTTTGATAGCAATACATCGCTTATACGGATCATCATTCTCCTTTCTGGGCAATTCTTTAATAGTAATTATGTCTTTTAAATCATCAATTAATTTATCTTGACGCGTTTTTTCCTCTTCTTCTTTCGTTTTTCTTCTATGTTTCCTCGATGTTTTCGATATGTCTTTAACGTGCGGAGTTACATGATCGTTTGGAAATTGGTTTATTTTGTTAATTTCGTCATTTCTAAGAATATTTTTGATATCATCACTTAAAATGTTTGTATTATCATATTTAACGCAGACATTTTTATTTAAACTTTTTTGATTCACGTTATTAGTATAGTCCTGGTCAGGTAATAAATTGACACTTGACTTATTTGATTTATTTGCAGGGTTGACTTTCAAGACAGGTGACATATTTTCTGGCAAATTTTGACTTCCATTAATTTCTTGTGGTCGTTTTGAGTGTTTAATGTCTTCGTTATTATGTTGCAGTTTCCGCTCCACCAAACTTTCTTCTATTGCATCTTGATTAATTTTTTCTCGAATCGGAACATTGATATTAGCTTGAGGTTTGAAAATTCTTTGATTAGGTCTCCTATTTTCTAAAGAACCAATTTTGTTCCCAGCTGATTGGTTGATTGGGGTAGCTGTTTCAATGATGTTATTTTCCTTAGAGTAATCCATTACATGTGTTTTATTGTCACTCTCTTTTTGTTGTTGGTTAGAAATGTTGTTTGTAAGCTTTAGAGTCTGTGCAGATGAAACTAATTTAGTGACCGGTTTATTGGACGAACGTAGTGTAACACGGTTACTTTTAGTCCCAATTTTAACATTATCTTTTGAAGAACTTGTCAACAATGTTTGACATGCATTATCTCTAATATTTCGGTTACTATGTTTATCAGTAGATGTTATATTTCCTAACGGAATGCAGTCCGCTGGTTTAGATGATAACCTTTGCGTAAAGCATGCATTTTTCCTATTGATCCCTTTAAAGTTATCTAATTGCTGTTTTGGTTCAGTTTTTTGTATCATTTCAGTCGTGCAATCCTCTTTTATGTCTACATTAATTGTATCATTGTTTTTGCTTACATCTGAATTGTTAATGTCTATGATTGATTTGTAACCTAGTGCTATAATTGTTTGTTTTTTAGGAGTTTCAGATGTGTCAGGATTGGAGCTTGTCTCTTTTTTCGGTATTACTTTAAGTAATGGGGTATAGGTCAGTGGAATGGGTTTCAAGTGATTATTAATATGAATTGGTCTATTCAGAAGAGCAATTTTTTTTCTTTTAATTCGTTCTTCTCGAGTCTTAAGAACATCTTTCTTTCGTTCACATTCGACAAGAGGAGGTTTTACATAAACATTCTCATGTTTTTTTTCTTGTACGTCGTTAAACACTTCCTTTCTCAAGTTATTTCCAGAGCAAAGATTTGTCGGATCCTCAGTCTTAAAAGCAGTATTAATTACATCACTCAACGACGTTCTTTGTTCATTAAATAAATGAGAATGCAGAGTTCTAGGTGCAGTAGATGTTTCTTGTCCTAAACTAGATTCTAGATTATTTTTTTGAGTACTCTTTTCCGATTCCGTAGCATTAGATGGGATACTTTGCCGCGTTTTTACATTGGAGGCAGGATTATCACGGTTATTCAAATTTGTGGCAACTATTGGTGGTAAGAAATTCTCATTATTTGGTGTATTAACAGGTGTAGAAATAATAACCGGACGTATTACTGGTTCGGCAAACTGCTTGCCATATATTGATGTATTAGGCACAAATTCACTAGAATTAAAATTGCAAGTTCCAGAGTTAACACTCTGGGGAACTTCATGCATTTGAACAGTGGAATATTGCTCATAAATGATTTCAGGCCTTATGAGCACCACGTTTTGTACAAGTGGATTAGTGAAAACATTTTCGCTATTTCGATCGGCAGTCATCATCGGTCTTTGATTGTTGACAATATTCTGGTTGCCACAATTAACAAGATTCTGTTGCATGTAACTTGGACTATGCAAAATATTTGATGACATTGCGGAATACCCTGGATTCGACATAAAATGAGATTGGTTATCAATTGTTTCATTTCTAGAAAACTGTTGTGTTGCATTTGACTGTGCATTAGTTAAAACGTGATTAATGTTCGTTTTCGTCGTTTTTTGCGTTACCACACTAGCTTGTTCTATTTGGTTACCGTGTATGTATGTATTCTGTACGGATTTGTTTGTTATATTAGCATTTTCGAAACTTGTAGGAACTCGTGCTACTTGGTGTTCCTGCGGCTTTGTTGCAGACTGAGACATTGGAATAGCCTGTTTACTTGATAGCTGGTTGTGGCGGTCATCTAAATTCCGGAATGCTTCATCGTTAGTTGGCGACTTTATAGCATCACTTTTGACTTTATTTCCTTTTGGTGGATCATTAAGTGTAGAAAAGGCGTCCTCGTCTGACAACAGTTCACCAATTTCTTGACGAAGATCGTCATCCATCAGTTCCTCCAGTAGGTCGTAATCAGCGGTGGGAAGAATGTCTGTTAATGAAGGGTCTACATCAATCTCGGACATAACACAGTTCAAATCCTTTTGGAATGTTTCTGTAGGTAGTTGTGAAGTTTTCGCAACTCTTCTTAAAATAACAGTTTGACTATTTTTTCTTCCTGCACCATCCACCGTTTGTATTGGTATTTGTTGGTTTATTGTTGAGGCAGCGTGGTTTGGAGACGGTTGATTGCTTCTTAAATAGGGCACATCGTTTTTCTTCGATGAAGCAGGTTTTTCTATGTTTTCATTTAACTTCGGTTGAATGAAGTTTACACTGTGTGTATTGGTGATTTGTCTATTATTGATGGTAGAAGGGTTTACGTTCATATTAACAGACCTATGGACATTTGCATCCACATTTTTTAATCGTTGTACACGTAAGTTGTTAGACTTATCTTGTACAGGTTTCTGAATTTGATCTTTCTGAAGTACAATATTAGCGGGATTAGAACCCCGACATGGAGTCTTGTGAGCTCTAAGTGCATCCATTACACTTTCCCAGTCTTGGGGCCCGCTGTTGTTTTTCAAGTCACATTTATTACTGTTTCTGATATCTTTGGTATTTCCTAAAGTTACCATGTGCTGTGTAGAACTACTTTTAAATTTGTCAGGTGTCTTTATAATGTTTGATTTAGGTAGAAATTTGGCTGTATTTTGTGTCGGAAATGACACGTTTTGATCAGAATGCGCTCTGGGCACTCCTTGACGAACCTGTGTCTGATTGCGAACGTTATCCACATTGCTATGTTGACGATTTTGCAAATTTAAAGCCGGCGTTGTGCTACTCAAGGATTGATTAGGTGTTAATTTGATACTTGAACCTTTGCCAACTATCACTTCATGTTTTGTTGCAGGCTTCGTCATATTCAATTTGCCCTGCTGTCGTAATAGAAGCAAAAGTTGATTTTGATCATCATCTGTTAACATCGTGGTGCCTGATGTTGTATTAGTAGGATGCCCAGGCGTCAAAATAGATCTTTTTTCATTTGATGTGGTTTTTCTTATCACATTTTGATGAATATTGGACACGCCCATTGAATTTAGAATATCATTCAAAGAATTAGCCGTTTTTTGTGGAGTTTTCTCAATCTTTCGTATTATGGTACTATCACATCGAGGTAGCACTATATCATTTTGGTACTGAAGAGCTTTTTTATCTTCGGAAAGCTGAGAGTGAGTAGCCCTATGTAATTTATTTAACGTTTTTAATTCATTGTTCAACATAGCGTCACCTTGCCTGTTCTTATGCATATAGTTAAGACGCGAAAAGGTATTGGGTGCATTTTCAGCTTTTTTCGGCGGTTTTTTCTGTTTGGCACTGTAATTTATAGGATATGTTATATTATTATCCGATGCGGGCGTATTGTCTTTACTTACACCTGCATTTATCGATCGATGCAAGTCCTTGAAGAAATCGTCAAAATTATTTTGTTCTCCACTTGTCACATTTTGTCTCGGAATATTTTGCTTAGCGACATTTTGATTCATTTTAAAATTAGATTGACTGGCGAGCTTAGATGTAACATTGTCGACGACTTTAACAGGACCACTTTGATGAAGTGAATTAATGACTTTTTGATTCATTATATTCCCATGTGCTGGTTTGATTGAACTTGGTAAATGAAGATTATTCAGTAGCATTTCCGGCTTATATGGATGACTGCTTACAAAGTCCGTTTTTAAGTCGTTTCTGTTTACATAGTAATTGTCAACTTCGTTCCTTAAGATATTTATTTGGTCCATCTGTTGTTTGTTTATGAATATTTTCGGAATATTTGGAACTGATGTAGCCTTTTGACATCCAGATTGAATTCGAGCATCTTGTTCCACTCTGTTTGGTGGGTTAACTTTATTTGATACAGTTCTAAGTAAAGGATTGATTTGGTTGTATTGTAATGGCTGAGTTGTATGTTTCCGTTCGTTAAGAAGATCATTAGAACTTTTTTGTTTTCTAAATTCTAATAGTCGTTTTATATTTAACTTGACGTCTTCATTGGCATCGTTCCTTGTATAAGTTAGTGGAGGTGGGTTGTTCGCTGTTACTATTGATGAAATAGTTGTCAATGGTCTTGGTTGTTGACTATTGGTTGGCTTGGTTATTGTCGTCTGACGTGGATTGGTGATTTTCAGTCCAATTGGGGTATTTATCTGTTTTGTAATATTTTGTCTATATGGAACGTCATGTTTTAGTGTGTTTATTCTTTCGGGCGACTTAATTTCATCCATAGAATAAAGGCCATCAAATAATACATTAGGATCATTTCCTGTTTCCACTGACGGTTTTGCTTGGCCATCATATACACTGTCAGTGATGAAAAGTTGATTATTAAATTCAGTCTCTGTTTCTACTCTCCTTGTTTGCTCTTGAGTATTCTGGCTTACCCTTACGGCTTTTTTACCAATAAGACGGCGTAGAGCGTCTGACATTGTCCCTTTTTTCCTAGGAATCTTTTTCTCCTTTTTTTCCTTTCTCTCCCTTTTCTTTCTTTCCTTCTTTGGTTTGGATTTTGACATATCTTCAATTGTAATAGGTTGTGGCTTATCACCTTCACTTTCAAGAGGGAGTGGCGTGATACCATTAACCAGAGACTGATGTGAGTTACTATCATCAATATTAAGAGGGTCTTTGTCAATTTTAAGAGGATCTCCCACAACGAGTTGTGGCTTTTCATTTATTTTGTCTTTCTTTTTACTCCTACTTGTACTTCTCTCCTTTTTATGTTTCTTTTCTTCTTTCGTCACCCTTTTTATTGGATCTTTGCTCCTGTCTTTGCTGCGTTCAGTTCTTTCTTTACCGTTTTCATTACTGTGAGGTCTTGATTTAGGAACGAAATTACTAAGTGGATCTTGTTCATCTTCGTCTGTGGTGTTCGAGGGTAGTCTGCTTTTCTTCTTTCGTCTTGGTACTGACATAAGATCTTCATCATTACTGTAACAACTTTCTGTTTTCTCAGGATCAGATAATGCATCTTCCCATATGTCGTCTGGATCAGGCACCTCAACGAGATGTTCATAACCTGTGTTCAAAAATGCGTCTTCGTATATTTTACCTATCATTTTTTATTACGAACTTATCACGAACCATAACTTATTCTACACTTACCTTTCTCAATGCCGTAGTAGATGTCACTTTCGTCCTCGTCCTCCTCTTCAGGAAGGTGCTGAAAAGAACCCGGGTCGAGATTGAGGTATTTCAGCTCAGTGGTGAGGGCCTTGGTCCCTCCGTGCGTCCGTTCCATGTGGGTTCTGCAGTTCTCTATCAATATTTCTCTGAAAGTGATAAATAATTTCTTACGTTAAGCAGATTGATATGTTATTAATATAAAATACACAAACAAAAGAAGATGATAATTGAAACACATTGATTTTTTTACTCGCTAAAATCGAACAAACTACCCGATAAATTTATTCAAGTATGTGATAAATAAAAAAGTACACTCACTTATCCATATCCCAAGACAAGGTCTTGACCCTGGGCCCGGAGAGCAGCACAATGAGATCCTGACACAGCTCGGGACTGAGTCCCAGGGCCTCGCCTTCGTTCAATACGGCGGTGGATAGCACGTTCGATTGTTGCTGGGTCTTCTTCAGATTTAGAGTCTCAGAGGTCTTCACGAAGTTGGTCTGAGAACGGCTGTCGGTCGCCCAGCTGCCGAACTCGGAGATCGCTTCGGTCGCCTGATCTTGTGCATCCTGGAAACGTATATAACAAAACAAATACTATACACGTATTTAGATACACGTATCTTTATTCGACGCTTGTTTCTTGACGTCAATCTATCTGTATATCTGTATTTTTTTAATACATAAAAATCAGACGGGCTTGCAGGCTACCTGATGTTGAGTG
>DWOE01000004.1:0-13268 GCA_018250815.1 Potamanaxas melicertes
GAATAATATTGATATAACACTTGTCTTAAAATACCAGACGAGAACAACACAAAAGAAGTCGGTAATATTAATGTTTATTACAACTGAACGAATAAGTACGATTTAAAAATTTAAATCCCAATATAACCATCTTGTTATTGTAATTCAAACTAGTTTGTATGTGAATTAATCTTACAAAAAAATGTGGTTAATGTTTAAACAACGTCATGTTACCACTACACATGTTAACACTGCAAAACGGATGTGAACTTTTATGTAAATATCATCTGAACTGCAAGTAACTAAATTACAATTAAAAACACACATCGGGCTTTTGCATCAAAACTAGATAATTTGCAAGAGCGTTACTGTATTTAATTTGAAACCGTACGCAATTATGAACGCAGAAAGCTGTATATTCCCTATAACTTATAACAAACAACGAAGAAAATTAATTTTAGGTAAAATAATCGCGCCAATTTTTTTTCCAAAAAATACGACAGAACGGAGTTCAGAAAAAAAACACAATGACCCAAAAGATGTACGTTGATACGTAATGACCGATCGAGTAGTCGACCGTTACTCAAACAGCACAGCATCCGCAGGGCTAGGGTCTCATCGGAGCCGATCAGACGTCTGTCATCGCGTACGTCACACGTAGCGTACATCGCGCGTGTGCGTTACGCTACGTCGGTGTGCGTGAGGTGCGCACGCGCTTACGGCGGAGTATTTACTCTCGCGCCCCTACCACCGCCGCCACTCATGCGCGGCCCGACCTGCCGATCACACGTGCACCCCACCAGTCGCCGGTGACCCTCGGGACAGAAGACATTCCAACGCCGCGACAGCCACCCGCACACCGAACCGGAACCCGGCCGAATCCCAATCGTGACCAGCATGTGCCAGTGACCGAACGTTGGTGTTGAAAGACTATAGTGCAGTGCAAAGAACTAGGACCCCGTGTCATGTGCAACTAACCGAACGCGACCCACAAGTGTTACTCGCAGCCGCAGCCTCAGCCGTTATCAGTAAATGTAAGACCGTGTTTGTTTACGACGCTCGATAATAGATTTGGTGCGATTTTTTAATTAGGGCCCCACAGTCGACAAGAGATGCGAGGTGTTCGAAAGTAGTCAGTGTTAATTTGCATACGAATGACAATTGCAGTCCAGCCGGGTCCCCGACCCAGATCTCACGGGCTAGACGCTGGCGGCGGCTCCATGCGAGCCGGGGGAGACAATGCAGCTCGTATCGCGACATAAATATTAAAGTTAAAGTTTCACAGAGCTCAGCCTTCAGCATAAAACTCAATGACGTCCGACTATAAAGAAACACCTGTGAGAAAATGCAAACAAAAGTGTGCGGTCCAAAGGAATATTGTGTAACTAGTGAGGGCTCTATTCTTTCCATAATTCGTATCTACGTATGATGTTAATTCGTGAAATTAATTTACATTAATTTCGCGGTACGATAATAATAGTCGCGATTGAATTAAATTTTAAAATTAAATTCGGCATCAAGGGCCATTTCGCTGAAATCGTACACAGCCCACACGGCTATATTTCAGCCTTCATAAAACAATAACTTACTCACAATTTATGCCTACACATCTCGAATAAGCCAGTGATTAATTCGGAGATCGTATTCATATATTTCGCAATGCAATTCAATATTAATCTTGGAGCAAAATATTCGTCAGCGAAATGGAATCTTACAGCCTCCATTGAACTTACAATAATGGGTTTCCACTGCGGTTAATGGACGCGCGATTATGCTTAAGAAACAATTTCTAACTTAATTGAAACTTGCCGCCGCCGATTTTCAACATATTAAAGTAATGCGACAAGTTAGGTACTGTATTTTTTGTAATTACACTATTATTAAAAACAAATCAAATGATACGGCTCTACGTGTGACGTATGTAGTGTCGTGAGTGAAAAAAAATTCATATGACATTCCGTACATCCGCGTAACGGGATCCCCCTTAAACGTAGATACACACGTGACAGAAATACCAATAAAATCGATTCGTAAAGGTCTCGATTACCGTCCGATCGTCATTGAATAAAGATGCGCGTAATTGTAAATTAGGGGTTACGTCATTTACCGGCCGATTAGATTGCAAACTGGTTTGGAATATACAAAAAAAAAAAGACTAATGCATAAAGCATTTACATGCAGACATGCTATACGATAAAAAAATGTACATATGTAAGAAACTAGAACGACAGATGTAATGTGTGTGTTATGTGTTGTTTCGTTTAAGTGACATAACGTTGCGATTATCGTGAACGAACAATAAGCTATATTGTTTATAGTAATAGGCACATTCAATAAATTTAAGATGCGTGAACGTCGTTTATAATGGAACGCAATTGCAATAGATGCGAAAGTGAAACACATTTCCGCGATGTTGTCAACGTATTGAGAATGAAGAATAGATTCATTTAAAAACATTGGAATTGAACTAAACAATCTATAAAGGCTATTCAAACACATAAAAATAATATTACCCTAACATGAAAGAAAGAAATACATTTTATTTGCCACATAAACAATAAACGATAGCCAGTTTAAAATTAGGAAAAGAATTTTTTTTTTAAGTATGTACATATTGTTATGAGATAAAAAGAACATCCTCAGTGAAATCCATGGGTGACCGGTTGATGATTATAAAAATAAATTCGCATACGATTCATTTAAATAAATCATTGCTATATATCAATTATTTTACAAAAAAAAAAGACACAAAGACAGTTACTTCCCCAATGACATCAAAACGGTTATGAGTCAAATAAAATTAGTTACGGCGCCAAATCTCAAACGCTCGAGGAAGTGAATAATTTGGGTAAATGGATTTTTGTATGTTACAACGCATTCCGACAATCGTAATCTGTGTGAAAACGACACAACATCAATTATAAACGCGGATGTTGGAAACTCGTGAGATATTTACGTGTACACAAACACCGGGGAGGCAGTAACTACTAAAAAGCAATATCAACACAATAAAGTTTGATTACAATCTTGCCGTAATAGCAGGTCCTAAACGTGAGATATTGGCTGTTATGAGATACGAAACATGTTTTCCAAATAAAAAACAGTTAAAATTTATTGAAAGATTATTATGTGCAACGTCGTCGGTATGTGAGTTACTGTTAGATCTAATACTTTATAAATGGACTAAGCGCATTCGATTAGATATTGCCATCTAGTTCCATTTAAACATAGCATTTAACCACAAAAGCTTTGCAAATAAATATAATGTGAATAATAAGGAATGTGGCATTCCCCAACGCTTCGTGATTGTGATGACACAACATTCACCTGTGCGACAGTTAACCTTCTGTACTCCAGCGATACAGTCTCATACCGCGGTGACATACACTTTAACTTGCCTTGAATTAAACCAATGAATCAGAAAATAGCCGGCGATATATCTAAAGTTATGTTTCCGCGTCGCATTCGCAGGAAACAATTATAATGCACACACCTTGATTCTATTAAGAATCGCATGACATCAGCATTGTCAGCGATCTGGGAGCCCGGCTTCGCTCCAAATCACTCGAAACTTAAAAATATGTAAGTACGGTACAGTGTAACGACACAAGACGTGCCCGTGTTGCCATAGTAAACGTGCTCGAGAGACACTCAACGGTATATTTACATATCTAATGCAAATCGCTCGAAAACTTCGAGTTGTTTTCTCGAATCGAACTGTTGATGATAAACAACGTGATGATACTACAAATCCCCGATTGCGTCATCTGCTCGTACACGTCCGTCAACAAAAAATCGCATCCGGCTCGAAAATTCGTGATGTCCATGTTATCAGTACGAGGAGTGGATGAAACGAGAACCGGTCGCGAGACGACCGGGCAATTACACGACACGACAG
This sequence comes from Potamanaxas melicertes, assembly GCA_018250815.1. Classification (NCBI taxonomy): domain Eukaryota; kingdom Metazoa; phylum Arthropoda; class Insecta; order Lepidoptera; family Hesperiidae; genus Potamanaxas; species Potamanaxas melicertes. Next base: position 3,878 of record DWOE01000004.1, read on the forward strand.
CAACGTCTGTGAAAATTGTAGCGGAGAAAACAATGTACAATGACAATTTGTTAGGTGTGTGGCAAGACGATTGTCGCGATGTCTTAGGCGGGCCGAACAATGGGCACGTTCTCGACGACGACGATCGCGCTCCGCCAGGCCACGGCGCAGGGCGAAACGGCCGCAGTCGTGACAGCGCCGATACACTAACCGTATAATACACATATCTGGCACAAACAATACTTTACCTTCAAAATAATTGCCGCAGACTTAAATCAGATAATGGTCGACCGCTCGGAGCAATTGCTCCAAATTGCGAAATTCGCTATTAAAATATGCAGCTTTCCTCGCACCACGAGCGAAGGACTCGGGCGCAATCTAAGGTTGCCTATTATCCGCCACGCTCCGAAAACCACCAAAAGGTAGCACCCAGAACAGCGGAAAAATTTTGAAACCTATTGCACAAGCGACACTCATATTAAACAATATAAACGCGAGTAACTAATAGACGCGATTATCTGTCTTAAATCTACTAATTGGCGTTTACTTCATAGCGATACACTACAAAGCGATCGATGACTTGAGAGCAGATTAATTCGAAGTAACGACAATGGAAGCACGTTTTAACTTACCAATTGAATAGACTCGTAGAATGCTTAGTCACTAGTTGCTTACCTGAAACAAAAAGAAGTATTTTATGTAACATCGTTTATAATTAATGATCGTAATCCTAACAAGGCTCACGTTCAAGTTAACGAGTCGTTCGTTTATTTTGTACGACATAAAATTACGTGAAAAGTACGAAAATTTCCAGATGCCGTAATAGCAATTACGGGCGTAAGACATGACAACGGACGAGCGGGCATTATATGGGAGATTACATACAATAACTCTGAATGCGACCATTCTTGTGAAATTACGAAACAAAGAATCAAGAAAGTCGCAACGTACATAATGAGTTTAACAAAGAAACGAAAGCGCATTGTCGCATTATCGAAGCGCATCACGTAGATACCATATTACTACTACTAATTTTAAAACTACCTTTATGCTTCTCTAGGGAACATTTACGGACTTTAAAATTCAAATAAATTATGGAAGACTTTATACGTCGGCGAAGTTTCCTTAAAAGGCACGCCGCTCTACTTCCCTAATCTAGAGACACATGCATACCGTAGACATAATAGATTGAAATGAAATGCAAAACACACGTTCATGGCACTTTATGCGTCGGCATTTGGTGATGAATTCCATACATTGTGTTGGACTGTGCGATCTAAAACAAAAATAATATAGTTAAGGAATTACTCCAATGTACAGGTTTTGTTGTTTATGAAAAATGTATTGAGAATTCGCCAGTTCAATGGCATGTACAGGATTAAATTTACGCTAATTTCAAAAATGCCTGTGATACGCTTGCACAATAGTGGAGTTAGGACCTTGGCGTTTTCAAAGGTAATGCATTATAAATCACAAATCTGCCAACAATGGAGCACATGGCGGACCACATAGAGGTAGCTCGAAATACTTTGAGAGGTGGCCCCGAAACGGCGCGTGCGCACTCACAGCCGCGTTTAGCCAGTCACGACTGCGAGAAACAGATCATTTTTTATGACAACGACCTTACCACTCCGTTGATTTTATAATAACGAGTTGAAATTGACAAAAATTTGCAGAGAAACTACAAAAAATGATAACAACTAGCTACCAAAGTCACAATTGCTGGACGCACGACGTAGGTATAAAATACAACGTTTCCACTAATTACAGTAAATTAAATTTGAGACAAAGTACGCATAACAAAATTATATACATGCCTTACGAAACTCGTAACTGACCGGAAACTTGAGGTATTTGTGCAAACCAAAACATCTTATTACGACAACTTATATGTAAACACAAAGAGATAATCTAAATTAGACCTTAACAAGACAAGACGGATTTCCCACAATAAACACGCAAGGTTAGCTGAGAACACAGAGATTTTATTATTTAAAACAAAGTAATATAAATGCGTCGGGGATAAAATAGCAATGTTAGATGACATAACGCTAGACTGGATGCCATAACGCTAACGGTCTGAACAGGTTACAAGATGGGATCGCCTTGACCGCACACTCCGTGACAATTATCTGAGCCCTGACACTTTTAACACGTTCCGAATCGTTTATCACAATAAACAACAACTTAGAATCGTCAGACACATCGATTACTCCTAAACGCTTAATATAACCCGATCATTCTATGTCTCAAAAGAATAGAAACGTTAAATCGAAAATGAATTCCGAAATGTTATACACCTATAAACAAAAGGAAAGGAAGTCATTGAAATGATCGAATAAAAGCCAGCGTAATGAGGCCGTGGATCTAACAGACGAGAAGGCACGCGTCAAGTCGGCAAGCGCATGTGTTAGATTGCATCATTTGATTCACCGTTAACACTCTTCAATACAACAGTAATACTGTCTTCGAGCAAATTAATTCCTACTTTACAAACAGGTGCGAAATTTATTATACAAAACCAAATATTGCTAGGTCGTAAATAAGGAATGTGCAATGTGCTGCGGGCTTAGAAACCTGTTTTGTTTGGAATTGAGAGCTTTAACAAACATGTAAATATAAACTATGTAAATGACTTTGAACTTTTTCCGTTTAAAGATCTAAATAAAATCAACCATTACGCTCACTGACAATACATCTATTGACGATCCATGACGAATTCCATTTCGCGCCACGTATCTTTCAATGAAGAGTTGTCTAAAGAGATTGAAACATATTCCCCCGTAGGTCTTATAAGGACAGCAGGTATAATAGGTTGATTTGTGCCGCTTGAGGTTGCCAATGTCATATTTCGAAAGCGAATGGGACATAGTAGATTGCCGTACGCATGACAGCATTACGCATGTTCAAACGAGTGCCATAATACTGATTGAGTGTCGAATTAAAATTTATTACGTTTCGTAATGAAACCCGCACACGCCAAGAAATCTTTATTCGTACCAACACATAACAGATTGAAAAAACTTCGGATTTTAAAAAACGCGTATATACTGGCTTGTTTTAAAAGCTTTCCGACGTTCAACAAACTCAAGGAGATCAATGCATGCAATTACGTACTAAGCAGCTGCCGGTACGAAGTAGACGTTATTATGTTGTGGACTTGCCTACGTAATTACGTAAATTGCCACTTACAAACCTTCAATTGAACGACACGATTGTAGCTAGCCCTTAGGTCTGGTTTCAATACAACGGCATTAAATACAAATATTTAAAAAAAATATACTATTAAGTGATAAAACGTTAATCACGTACGTTGGAAAGCGTAACAAATGTAGTGAAACGCTGCAATGAACATATCCTGGCGAACGAATGTGTCCGACGGACAAAGGCCGTTGGAAAGTTGGCAGGTCGCGAACAAGCATAGAATACTAATATACAACAATGCGACTTGTGAGCAAGTTTCCCAACGCTATTGCATTACAGGAGATATCGAAAGCGATTAAGGTGCAGCGTGGACATATAGATGGAAACATAAATATGAAACAAAAAATATATCTGACGAGGACAGTCGCAAGGCTGCCGAACAAACATCGAAAGCGACAACGGGACAACTAACCCAGTTAGTTAATGGCACTAAGTTTAGGTGCTAACCGCAAAATATTCGGACTCCTTGCAAGGTCACGTTTACAATTGTTGACGTCAAAAACTTCAACAACAATACGAGCTTTATTTGCAAAGAAAAAAAAATACTACGCTAGTAGATTTGGGGTGGGAAGGATAATTTTTAACGAAGGCAAACGAGTATCGGAAACGAAAGGATGCTTTTATGAGCCTTTATAGGATGCCACCAGTAAATGTCAAACTATATTTAATGTTCACACTGAACTTTGCAAATGCAGCTCGCTCGACGGCAAGTATTCTCAAAACTAAGTTTTAATTCCGTTTATTCAATATATTGACGGGCGAGCCGATATCTCAGTGGGTGATTGATTAAAAGATATTAAATGTACCTATTTGGTGTTGCGCAAAAGTTACACCACAGAGTCCACCGCGCGGATAATGTTTGGGACCTAAACAATTTATTATAAACCGAATCAAGGTTATCCAATAATCATTATGACTCAGATATCTATGAGACCGGTACTTGCGATTCTACTTTAATGGATACTCAATTGATTATTCAATTCCAGCACACGATGTTTAATTTAGGTATGCTCGGTACACCCACACAAGCTCTTATATATATCAGAGAGACAAATATGGAACATTATAATCGGAAAATCGGAAAATCACATTACGTGTGCCAAGTCAACAACTGCGTGCACGGTAAGAAAATGACGACAGTGATGACAAATCGTCCATATAATATGATTCTTACGATCAAGACGCAGAATGTACATATAAACCAAAATAATTCTTTGGCAACAAAGGAAATAATCACGGACATCGATCTAGTAACATTCGAAACCAATTAAAACGCCGATAGATTGCGGTTTTGCAAGGCGCACCGCCCTGTCGGGTTTAGTATAACAATTTGGGTGCATACCATAGCACAATTACGAGTCGGCTAGCTCACGCTCGGCTTATCGAAGGCAAAATCGAGCCAGTTAGGTGACCGTGCCTTTCACGGAACCCTGGACACGCCCTAACGGCTTTACCTTCACTAACTCCAATTCTAGTTATAACCTGCCAGTTAGCCCATTATTCTCCAGTTGATGTCGCATAAATTCGCGCGCTTTCGCTACAATTAAACCGAGTGCACTTGTTTTGCAACTATTATTAAACCGCTTTGTGAAACTTTAATCGGCAGTACCGCGACAGTTGCCGCCAACGCCTCGTCTACTCGACCCAACAAACAAGTATAACAAGTCGACTGAGATCACAACCGAATGATCCTCATTGGAAACAGTGATAATACGTTTTACGTCGTGACTCTGTGAAATGTTACATTATACTACTCGTGCAGGTTGAAATTGAAAAACTTATAGCAAAGAACAACTTGTAAATCGGTCGATTTCTACACGATGAACGCCTCACATACATACTTGCCAAACGTCGAGACGTTATTATATATATGATAGCGACGGAAACAATTGATTTTATCGTGAATAAATTAAGAGCAGGTCAAATGTTTAGTGGAACGTACGATTGTAGATATTGTCGCAGGCTACGCGGCCTTCCCGTCTCGTGGTCATTATTCGCTAATTTCAAAATTAAACGCTTGATTCTCAATGCCAGCGTGATCGGCGGTGGCAGGTATGTAAGAATTAATAAAAGGCGGGTGGTGGTGCGCGGCGCACCAGTACCGAAAACACTTGCGAACGTTTTTATCTCCGCCAGTCCTTTCACTTCGCTCGCCCATGACAGTCGATAAGATATTTTTATTAATTTACAAAGAGAATCTTACCTAGATAAGTATATTAATCCGTGTTAGAGTTATTTACGTTGTGTGCTTTTTGTGCAACATAACTAAGAAGTGATGTTTTCTAAACTTTCAGATGGTGAGAGGGGCGGCGTTGGTGCTGACGCTAGCGCTGGCATGGGCAACGGGGGCGCGCGCGAGCGTGCTCGTGCCCACCTACGTGCTGCCGCCCGACTCGTTCGTGCGCGATCAGCGCTCCCTCGGCGCACCGCCGGACTCCGACCCTTCGGAGTCCCAGCGCATGATCAAACGATTGATCGGCGGCCACATGAAGATCAAATCCGACAAGGAATACGGTACCACGAAAAATTCTATATCGTACGACGGTAAAAGTGATAGTGGCAAGTTCGTGGGCGTGATTGCGACGGACCAGTCGGGCGGCAGCGTGGGATGGAATCAGGGCATCTGGGACGACGGTATGCTCATGTCCAGCGCCGGCGAAGGGAAGGAGGCGGGAAAAGTAAGGGAAGACGAGGAGGACAAAAAGACGTTGTCCGATCAAGTGGCGGAGGGAAAATATGGCCTTATACAAAATGAAATATTTTCAAAGACCCCTAAACGACCGGGCATTGTCAGTTACGAACCTAATTCGGAAACGAGGTCTAAGGACAATTTACAGAGTTTAGGAGGCCTCAAAAAAGATGAAATCTGGCTCGCCGAGGATCACCTCTTAGTACTGACGGGAGGATCATACCCCGAACGTACGAAGGAGGAGCGTAGGACATGGCCACCGATCGATGACTATGAAGCACCCAGAAGGCAAGTAAAGCTACCGCAGAAACCTAAAGTGCCACCGCCCTTTCCAGTACGACTCTCCGACAACGGACCGCTCGTCTTCCTTACTCCAAACGGCAGTGTCCCTGCGTCCCTTTTCCCTCCCTTCTATGCGGGAGAAGGCGAAGGCCCTCTACCACCTCCGCCATTCGTTCTCCCAGCGGGAGCGCCCTATCCCTCGGGTGATAATCAGGGAAACACTACTACCGGGGGAGCGCCGTTGCCAATTCCTCCGTTCCCATTCCTACCTGGGAATGCGAGCGAAGGAGCATTCCCCTTCCCCGCATCCATGAACGGCTCTTTTCCAGAAGGTTTTCCTCCGGGCGCAGCGTTTCTTCCACCACCGAGCAACCAAACAGACCTGTACGACGAAGACGACCCTTCGATATACTATCCGCCGCCATACAATTTTTCCTATCACGCTGATTATAATAACAGCGTTCCTGCCGGACCACTCGTACCTGGTATAATATTGCCTCCACCGCCCGATTTCTTCGCTCCACTCGAGGAAAAGACAACCACGGAAACAGTTAAAACGACTACAAGGCCGTCTACGACTACATTACGTACAAGGTCGAAACCGACATCGAAACAATCGTTACCGACGGCAGGGTATAGAGGCAAATATAAAACGAGACCGACAACAACCGAGTCTACAAGAACAACTGAATTCTCGACCACAATAACAACACTGCCGCCTGTTGAAGTAGTAACATCACCAAAGTACAGAAAGCCGCAGCGAGTTCAGCCATTGCCACCTAGGAATCCAGTGAGAGTACAAAACTTGCCTGATGAAATAATCACGAGGCCCAAAACGGATAAACCAGTTTACAAATCGAGAACAAAAGTTACGTCGAAACCACTTGCCGTCTCGGTTATTTACGACTATCCGGAACCGATTTACAACAATGAGCCGCCGACGACATCAGAAAAACCATACGCCGTATATAGAATACCACAGAAAACATCAAACGTTGTTACTAATGAGATAGTGACATCAACACAAGTGCCACTGAGAGCAGAATATTATTCTAACGTACAAAATGATGAAGTGCCAACTACAAAATTACAACCAGTGTACCAACAAAAACCAAATGAAAATGGAATAGCATCATTTTACTTCTATGATGAACAGCCCAAAACTTCGCCCGCACCCGAAACGTACTTTGACGGCAGGAATTATTATAAAACTGTGCCAAGTCGAAACCCATTCGTGCAAAAACCTGCCGCCGCGCCTCAAAATACACATACTGGATATTCTCCGACAATCGACGTCTCATATGGAGCTATAGATCAGGCAGATGCTCTTTTCTTATGGCCTCAAAAACAAGGTCCTAGAACGCTTACGCAAGAGTACTTCAGTGTCCAAAAACCACGACCGCATTACGTGCAGCAGCCTAAGCAAAGACCGGATCCGTTCTATCAACAAATAGCAGACATTCAAAAAACTATCGATTTATTTACGACCAAACGACCTAAAGCACACTCGCATCGACCGCACTCAAACAAACAGAAAGTGATAACTTCACGGCCAGTGTATCAATTCAGCTACCAATCTAACCCAAGGCCAGAACAGACTTTCCGTGCACCCAAGTTGGACCCTGAACCTTTCAGGCCTATGGTTAGTTACAGTAAACCATTCAACTTAGAAAATGAGTTCAACGCCATAACACCAACAGTGGCATCCGGTTATCATCAACAATATTTAATTGAAAATGTTCGTGTTACGACTGAAACTCCTACATCAACTAGATATTATCCAAAAACAAAAGTAAGGGACGAGGATTACGATGACGCTCCGATCGTTAAAGAAGACTTGCCTAAGGGCAACAGAAATCACATCCCCGTGTACACAGGGAAAGCACCCGCACATCACATCAATCGGTATCCCAGCACAACACCCAGTCCGATAAGCCATGGGTATTACACGAAGCAAGATGAAAGGTACCTCGATGACATCACAAAAAATTCATTCGACATTTTCGGCCAAAAGCTAGAAGACGGAACGCACGACGCCAACGGATTGGCCGTAACACCTCCTATCGGAACAGTGAGAACGCCGATCAACAACAACATAAACCTGCAATACGCCTACGAAATAGTAGAAGCGCAGACTCCGAATCCACCGTCATTGGAACGCGACACCCTGGTCAACTACCGAATACCGCGGCCGCAGATCAATCCGCACAGTGAACTAGTACGGCAACACGGCCAACAGAACGGTCAGCTGGTGCAGCAACAGAAGCCTCCGTCGCTGGAACACGACACGGACGTGAACGACAGGCCGCCGCGGCCTGAGATCAATCCGGACAGCGAGTTCGTACCGATACCGAATCCTGCGTACCGCGGGCAATACAGGCAACAGCAGCACGCGAGCGAGCTGGACGATCTGAACGCACCGTCGTTGGCGGGCGACACGGATGTGAACAACAGGCATCCTCGTCCACCACAGAACCCCGACGCTGAATGGATCGGGACGGGCAATTCGGCGGGCGAGGGCAACGCGGGCTCGCTAGTCTCGTACCGGTTGCCGGGCGACGGCGCGCACGTGTACTTCCTCACCCCGCAAGCGGCGCAAGCGTCGCGGGACAGGTACCGTACGCCCGGCTACGGACGGTGAAACCAAAGTCTAGTCTGAACTGATGACGTTAGACGTGTATAATTGTATATATACAAAGCGCAAATGTGATGTTAAAGTGTCCTAAGTAGTTTAAGGTTATTGAAAGACTAGCGGAACGTCCGCATTGCCATAATATTTAACGTGCGTGTTTTGTTTTTTTTTCTCTCATTTACTCGTGCGCGATTAAAGAGTTTCGATCGGTGATGAACATTGTGAAACGAAATGAACTAATACTTAATTGAACTAGATAATATTACGTGCTATTTATTAAATTATTTGTTAAGAGACTGGTGCAAGCGTTAGAGTTAGGTAATTTATTTATGAATGACAGTATTTTCGAGATAATAAAGTTGGGATTATGTGATGTGATACAAAATGTTGGAATGATTGTGGACTTTTGGTAGAAGTTTAGTAACGATAACAATGTTGTTGCATCTATTGTGTAAATGTAACGTGCAAAATAAAATGTTATTTCACTGTTTGACAAATAATTGTGATTCTACACTGTATTTTTTCTAATACGACAAAATGCATATAATTTAATAAAAATTATAAAGAATTTTCGTGAGTGTCTTTTACCCTCAAATGATGCAGAT
>DWOE01000005.1:0-13135 GCA_018250815.1 Potamanaxas melicertes
ATAATGATGGACTTTTATTTATTTTTTTAAAAGTCTTCCTACATTCTACGCCAATTTTCCAGTACTATATACAATATAAACTAAGTTGTCCTTAACATTCCATACGTACTTTGTTTATTATAATTTTTTAATAGCCTTACTAGTTGACACATTATGGAAATGAGAACCGTATTCGAAATAATGTATTTTAAACCAAATAAACTAATCAAAAGACAAAGTCTAATTTAATTGCGATATTATTAGCGTACCCGTTTAAAACACAAATCAAAAAAACATTATAAATACAAGAATACATTATTTTTTCTACATTTAAAAACATGAAGTGCATCAAGCAACCAGTATCATTAAACGTTGAAAATATTGAATTGAAGGAAAATAAGCTACATGCAAAGCATAGTGTACTTCTACCGAGTAACATAAGATGTATAATTTGCGGTCCCTCGAATTGCGGAAAAACGAATGTCATGATAAGCTTGTTAATCCATAAAAATGGTTTAAAATTTAAAAATGTTTACTTATATTCCAAGACTAGCTTTCAACTGAAATATAGGTTTCTGAAAGAAATCTTGAAAAGAGTCCCAGAAGTCAAACTTTTTATATTTAATTTTTATGATGAAGTTATTCATCCTAACGATGCTTTAGCCAATTCTGTTATTATTTTTGATGATGTTGTTTGTGAAAAACAAGGCAATATACGAAATTATTTCACAATGGGAAGACATAAAAGTATAGATTGTTTTTATTTATCTCAAACATACTCAAAAATACCAAAGCAGTTATTACGGGACAATGTTAACTTTTTGGTAATTTTTAAACAAGACGAGATTAATTTGAAGCATATATATGATGAACATGTTAATTCTGATATGAAGTGGACAAAGTTTAAAGATATGTGTTCTCAGATCTGGGCACATCCTTATGATTTTCTGACTATTAATAAGGACTGCGAATTGAATAAAGGTAGATATAGACAGTCTTTTGACAGATTTATTTATTTTGATTGATGGTTATATAAACCAAAAACCGCAAGAGAAATATTCATTTTGAGCTTAAGCATCTATCAGTATATGTAGCATAATGGATGGGGACTTAACAGATCAATTAATAAAGTCTGCTGACACTATAAGGAAAAAAGTGAAAGAAATGAAAGATTTTGAGTTTAATACTGGTACCCATCTTAAGTATTTCTTTAAGCCACTTTCAGACCCACTTAATGCAATAGCAGCCAACAAGCAAATTTCTTTACCTGAAAATAAAACTTTTTACGATGACATACACCCAAAAATGTTTTTGCCTAAAGAATCTCAAGATGTGTCTGAATATGAATCGTCTTATGAAACAAGTTCATCAAAAAACAAAGGCGATTCCGAAGGCGAAGGTCTGATTTCTGAAAGGGAAGAAGACAGTGACGTTTCTGAATCAGAAAAAATGAATGACTTATCCTTAACAAAAGAAGATATTTTTGACATATATGACAATATGAATATACCATTTGGAGTACGAAGTGAAAATAATAAACATAAGATTGGTAACACTGTAGTTAATTTTTCTACCATTCAGGGACACTCCAATAAAATATATAATATGCGCATAGGCAATAAACAGTATAAATTAACACCCGGTCTAAAAGAATTATTACTTCGTAAGAAACCAGACTTGGGTTTAGTTACTTTGAATGATAAATTATCATATAAAGAAATACTAATCACGACTAATGCCCATAAACGAAATTTCGATGCTGCTGGTCAAGTTAAAGGTGATAAAGGATTGAAATATTCGAATGTGATTAAGCCGTTATTTTCTGAGTGTTTCAAATCTAAACTAAAACGTGGCACTGGTCTCCCATGCCTCAAAAGATATAAAAAAAATACGGAACTTATTTATTGGGATGACCCTAATGAATTGGTTGATAGACTTAAACTCTTAATCGCATCAAAAACCGCAGGTAATACTAATCTTGACAATGAAATTTTGTCAATTATTGAAGAACTCAAAGAAGCGGGCATAATAAAGAAATAAATAGGAATAAAGTGTATATTAACAAAATGAGTGAAGTGAAGCGTGAAGTTGTAAATGAAATTCATAGACCTTCTAGAATTTTTTTCCCTCGGAGACATGTGATTTTAAAAGACATTGACGATCTTTGGCAAGCTGATTTAATGGATATGCAAAGTTTCTCCAAATTCAACAACAACTGCAAGTATGTTTTAGTTGTCATTGACGGTTTCTCTAAATATGCTTGGGCTATTCCACTCAAACAAAAAAATCAACAAATTGTCTCTGAAGCCTTTAAAACATTACTGATAAAAGCGAAACGTATTCCTAAAAACTTACAAACCGATTTGGGAAAAGAATTTTTCAATAAAAGTTTCAAAAATCTATTATTAAGTAATTCGATTAACCACTATTGTACTTATTCAACAAAAAAAGCTTCAATTGTAGAAAGACTAATACGAACCATAAAAAATAAGCTTTACAAAGAATTTAGTTTCAAAGGAAATTATAAGTGGATTGATGGGACCCTTGAAAATGTAATTAATAAATATAATCATACCAAACATAGAACAATAGGATTAGAACCTGCCCAAGTTAACCATAGCAATAAAACTATGTTATTACAAAGGTATTTATATCGAAATGAAGGAAAAATCAATCGTCATAAGTTTAGAATAGGTGATTTTGTTCGAATAAGTAAACATAAAGGTTGCTTCAAAAAGGGTTACACTCCTAATTGGTCAACAGAGATATTTAAGATAAGAGAATTACAAAATACAAATCCTGTAACCTACTTATTACAAGACGGTAAACAGCAACCTATTTTAGGAGCATTTTACGAACAAGAATTACAAAAAACGAAGTATCCAGATATCTATCTTATTGAAAGAGTTCTGAAAAGAAAAGGCCGAAAATTGTTAGTAAAATGGTTGGGGCTACCGTCCTGCGAAAATAGTTGGATTGAAAATAAAAATATTTTGTGAGAAGTATATATGGTAATGATTGACCATTATGGTGTCAGTTTGTTTCTACTTTATGAAGGGGAAAGGACTTGTTAATAGTTTAATTAATAATTTACCTTTCGAATTTCATTTACCAGGATATAATTATTGTGGGCCAGGAACGAAGTTAAGTGAAAGACTAGCTAGAGGTGATAAAGGCATAAATAAATTAGATGAATATTGTAAACATCACGATATTGCATATCAAAATTCTAGAAGCTTGAAAGATCGTCATAAAGCTGACATAACTTTGTTAAAAATGGCCAAAAAGCGTGCATTATCATCTGATGCAAAAATGTCTGAAAAAACTGCAGCCAATTTAGTTAATGCAGTAATGCTTTCAAAAGTGAGTTCTGGAGCTGGGTTGAAAAAAAAATTTAAGACTTTAGTGTCTAATACTAAGAAATATATTAAAAAAAATAAACCAAAGTGTAGGAAAGCACTAATAGAAATGGCTTATGCTGCGGCTAGAGAATTGAATCGTAATTCATCTGCAGAAGTTCCTCGTATCATACCAATTCCTAAGTCTGGTGGGGTGCTACCTTTAATACCGATATTCGCTGGTTTGTCTGCCGCTGGAAGTATTGCAAGTGGAGTTGCTGGAATTATTAAAACTATAAATGAATATAAGCTTGCCAAAAAACACCTAAAACAAATGAAAACACAAAATCAAAATGTAGAAGGTGTGAGTATTGGCAATGGGTTGCAGTTAAACCGTTACAAGGATGGACTTGGAATATATACAAATGTAATAAAATCAAAAAACTGATTCGAAGGCTACCTAATCGCGCTCTCACTGACATTGATATTATAAACTTTACAAAAAACGTACCATATTTTCGCGGAGTGTATATGAGAGATACCTTACCTAAGTCCCCGTTTTCTCGAGAGTGTGGAATCATAAATTTAGATAATTCCAAAAACCCTGGTACGCACTGGGTAGCCTATGCTATTTTAAATAAATATATTGAATACTTTGACAGTTATGGTAATTTAAAACCACCAATAGAGTTTGTTCGTTATGTAGGATCTAATAATATAAATTATAATTATATTAATTTACAAAAAAATAACCTATTCAACTGTGGGCATTTGTGTATTAATTTCCTTGAAGAATTTTGGAAACGGCAACATTTTATCAATACTTCTGTTATTTAAAAACATAAATATAACATGTAACACTCATAAAATTCCATTTTATAATTGTATGTGATACCAGGTGAATGTGAATTTGCGTAGAAGTCGAGAATAAATAATGATAATATTTGATATAAAATCCTCTCCAAATGTGAAAAGCCTTATTGGTTCCCGTGGCGTCAAAAAACGAAGACATACACAAGTTATAAAAAAAATAACTGAAGACAACAAATTGTTTCTACGAGCTTTAGGATTTCAATTATGAATATTCTTCAAGTAAATGATTTACCACAATTTGATAACTCCATAGTGAGTTATGAAATACATACGTATAACCCTTATAGCAACAGCTTCAAAGAAAATGATGAAATACGTATATCTATCAATCAGCAAGATGTATACATATTACCTTCATCCAGCTATATTTACATGGAAGGTCGAGCCACTATTCTTTCAAAAGATACAACAGGAAAACTTACAAGAAAGAATGTCAATTTCATTAATAATTATGTAGCATTTCTATTTCAAGACATTCGATATGAAATAAATGGTGTTGAAATAGACCGAATAAAAAATGTGGGTATTACTACAACTATAAAATCATATGTGTCTATGAGTGATGGAGAGAGTAGGGGTGCTGCAATTTGGGGTTGGAATTTAAATGGAATTAAAGACGATGATGGTAGTTTTAGTGCTCTAATACCTCTTAATAAAGTCTTAGGATTTGCGGAGGATTATAATAAAATTATTATTAACTGCAAACATGAACTTATATTAAACAGAAGCAGTTCAAATCTTAACAGTGTTATGATTGATAATAATGACTCTATTGAAATAAATATAGAGAAAATACAATGGCGTGTCCCCCATATAAAAGTTTCGGATCGAGTAAGATTAACATTATTAAAACAATTGGAGAAGGATCGTCCTCTTCAAATAGCTTTCAGAAATTGGGATTTATATGAATATCCTTTATTACCTAGAACTACAAAGCACTCCTGGGCTATAAAAACTGCTTCACAACTCGAAAAACCAAGGTATTTGATCTTTGGTTTACAAACAAATAGAAAAAATATAAAAAATAAAGATTGTTCAAAATTTGACCATGGTAATTTAACTAATGTTACTCTTTTTTTAAACTCTCAATATTATCCGTACGAATCAGTAAACGCAAAATTTGGCGAAGATAAATATTATATATTATACGAAATGTTTAATAAATTCCGTCAGTCTTATTATAACACCCGGTCTGAACCAATGCTTGGTTTGCAACAATTTAAGGAAAAAGCTCCTTTATTTGTAATTGATTGCTCAAGACAAAACGAATCCTTAAAAACTGGAGCCATCGATGTGCGCCTGGAAATAGAAAGTTCTGAGGATATACCAGAAAATACCTCTGCATATTGTCTTATTATCAACGATCGTCTGTTCGAATACAAGCCCTTAAGTAGCATCGTAAGGAAATTAGTATGAATGCCATAGTTGATGTGCAAGGATTTAAAACAGAAAGCAACGAATTTATCGCAAAGGAAATAGCAATTTTATGCAAAAACCAAATTACGGTTTTATTAATCAAACCCCCATTCCCATTTTATAATCTCACTAAAAAAGAAAGATTGCAAGTAAGTTGGATAGAGCGAAACAGAAACATTTTCTGGAATGAGGGTTTTATACCATATTTTAATTTTCAGCAATATATTGTACCTTATTTGAAAGATAAAAACATTTATGTTAAGGGATGTGAAAAAGTGACGTGGTTAAAAGACATTGTAAAACATGACAAAATATATAATTTGGAAAATAAGAACTGTCCTAGTTTTGAAGAATTATTTAAAGATTATGGAAAGTCTTGTAATATATTTAGCTGTGTATATCATTTGAATATATGTGCTCTGAAAAATGTAACATGTTTAGAAAAGTGGATTAATAATAAAAACATTTTTAACTAAATTATTGTTTTCTTTACCTTTTTGCATAATTCAACCTAAGACTGATTCAGAATATAAATGGCGTAATAACTTGCATGAACAGATGAACATACTAAATTATATTTAGTATACTTGATAATTGAATGAATGAACGAATGAATGAATGACTGAATATTTTACTAAATTGAGAAGTGTGTGTATGTGTGTGTGTAATGTGAAGAACACATTAAATGAATTGAAATTGACCACATTGAATATTCAAATGAATGAATTAATGATCACTCAATTTTTTAAGTACTATTGATAGACTAATATTGATTGAATGAATAATTGGGGTTCCTGGATCTTCTGTGATTATATACTACTAATTAAGTAAGAAAAAACAAAACCTGCAGTATAGTTTCTCAAGTACACCATGTTTGGTGCCAACTTTGTAAAAACCTTCGTCATTTGTCTGACGAATAACTCCAATGATGTTTCTGAGATCACCTTTGCCTTTGTCAACATCTGGAATCGGTATAGTTACGTTATCTCCAATGTTGGCAGGTGGATGAGACTTGTCAGAAGTCGCTTTCATTTTCTTTGCATGTTTAAGAAGATGGAGTAATTGGAAAAAATAATCATATTTATTACTGGTCTGGTCTTTTGTTTTGTTACTGGTTTTGATACACCTTTAGCTTTATTTATTTGTGAGTTCAACGTTTTAATACAATACAGTTTTGCTCTTAAACCTATAAATTCTGTAATTATCACCTCCTAATTCATCTTTGAACAAGCCAGGAACTTTTTCGTTTACTCTAGGAATGTCATATAGATTATGGGTTTTAAAATTACTTGTATCAAAGTTGTCTTCATATTTGTTTTTAACAAAATCGTAATGAAACTTATATAAATGATGTCTTGCGTATTCCAGTACAGAGAATCCTATATATATCGGTTTATCAAGATACATTTTTTCTGGGCTTAATTGTATTGCTACAAAATTCTCAGTGAATATAGAGATACTTTTTAAATTCGGTTTTAAAATAAGTTTCTCGGCACCCAGTATTTTGTTTGTCTTATTTTCACTATCACTCCATTTTGTTACTAATTTTACATCGACATGTTTACGTTTATTTTCAATTGTTTTACCAAATATTGAGTTGTTCAAAAGTTTGAAAAAATCTCTTTCAAACGATGTCGATGCTGCTTGTCTTAAACTAGTATTTAGATCTATATACCTTTTTAAAAAGCTTTCTTGTCTAAATTTGATTATCCTATGAATTTTTCTTAGTAGTAATCCTTTTTTAATACATTCTTTCAAATGAACGTAATGAATGACATAATGGAACTTATCATATAAATTAGCAATTAGCTTAGGAGTCTTACCCCCTATAGGAATGAATTTTTCGGGAGCAAATGGTAGATCTCCATGTAAATTATGCAAGTGATCTGGATACGACATATTCACTTCTAATATGTAACACTTCTAATAACCATAATCAGCATCATCATGAATGTCAAATAAGTTGAACTTTTCGATTTCTTTTGTTGACATGAATTCGAAATCAGATATCGGTAATTTCATGGTCATAGCATAACCATAAAGATTGTTACAATCTAAATATATTAAAAATGTGGATGGTTGAGTACAATCATAACCAGGCAAATAAATATTATTAGCTTTAGCATATCGATATGAACATTGTGCCAGACCTCGTATTCCTTTTTCAATCATTTCATAAATCTCCATATCAGAGATTAGCTCTAATTTAACATTAGTATAGAAAAGCATCGCATCCCAACTTAGGCTAGGTGCAGTTATATAATACGCGGGGTCTAATTTATAATGAATCAAACTCAGTTTTCTAAAATTTTCAAATTTATCACAAAGCAATAACACATCACTTTTTAAATAAAGATCTGTATACTCACCGAGACTTTTAATATTAAAATATTTCCACACACTTTTAGCATGTTTATATTCATTGTCTGATATATGTTTCATTTTTAAAGAATTGTAAAATTCTTGTTTCGGAGGAAGTTGTGCATTTCATCATATTTCTGCCACGAATCAATATATTCATAAGGATATATCCCTTTTCTTCGTATTAAATCGAATTGATTTTTCTTAGGAAATAATGTCAATAAATGAACAAATTCTTTCTCAGTTAAACTTCTACTCAAATTATCTAGGCTTGAACTTAGAAATTGAAAATAATCTAAAAATTTAATTTGTATAGGCTTACAGCCATCCCTCATTTCAATAAACTTTGTAAACGTTAGATAGTTTTCTTTTGTCTTCGCAATAACTTTGATTGTGCCTTTATATTTCGATAATTCTGTTATAAATAAATGTGAATCATAACCGGATAAGTTATGAAAGAAGACCGGAATAAAAGAACACACTCTGTACATCAAGTTACAATGCGAGTGTGCGGCGCCTCTGTATTCGGATGTGATGTGATCATGATCACGCACTTTATCCTCAAACAGCATTTGCTTGCAAATATGGCAGGTAGTCGCATTACAATAACTCTTAATTTCTTCTCGAGTGAGAGTTTTCATAGGTTTCTTTGATTTTAAAATTTTATCAATTAGTTTCAAAGTCTGCATATATAACAAAGTTAATTTTTTGCTGTCTTTCAAAGTTTTTAAATGCTAAAATACTTTTTTTTCTGGTAAAATTGTAAGAACATTAGTACAAATATGCGACTCGTATTTTAAATCACTTCTAAAAAATTGCAAGCATGTCTCACATAAATACATTCGACCTTTATGACGAGTCACTTGTCTTCGCACTAAGCGAAGCAAATCTTACACAGAAATCTATTAAAAATATTAAACATAAAAGAATGCACATAAAAATAAAACCCATATACCTACGTTAATATGATCCTATAAAGGTGGGCGGCTTAGTCTTTAAATTCTTTTTTCGTACATTTAATAAAAAAATTTAAGTGCTCCACGAGGCGGCATCCTCATTCAAACTATTTTTAATAGTAATTATGGATTGCCGCCAGCGATTAATTGGCGGAACATTTTTGATTTCGCTATGTTTAAACACTTTTATTTCTATGTAATACTCCCCAGTCTTATCCATGTCGACCTGTTTTGAGAAGCCGTTCGCTAATCGACGAGTGAAATAAGAATAAATGGGTGGAATGGAAGATTTGTTACCCGCTTCACCGACTTCCGCTTCCTGGTTTTATCTTCGGTTTTCTTCACCACCGCCGGCGCCTCAGATGTTGAGCTGTCGGGACCGTCCGACAGAAATAAGTCCTCGGCGAGTACGGGCGCTTGTACACGCTAAGAAAATTTGCCGTTCCTGCGGCAGACAAGACAAATTCTTCGTGTAGACGACAAGAATTTTGTCTGTTCCACACACGAACACTTTTCGTGTCTTTCATTCCCGATTTCATTTCTTTAAGTCTTCTGTGACATTTCATCCACCTATCTCGCAAACTTGTCCATTTTTTTGCTGTAGACTTTGCTGAAACAAAAAACGAACTACCATACCATAGTTCATATAAAAAAGGAAATGACCTCATTGTAAAGCGGGCTTTACACGGGTCGATTTTTGCCGTGCGGCTAGTCACTTCACAAATCGTCTCACCAAGCCGCATCGCTAGCCCATTTACACTGGTGAATAAAATCGCACGCGACTCGGTCATTCCCTTCGAAAATGTTGAGAAGAATAGATGTTCGTGCCAGAATTGAAATAGTCATTGATTCAATTATTCAAAAATTGCTCGAAGAACAAAGAGAGATGAAGAAACAAAAGGAAAGAAGAAAACGTAAATCTTGGGTACGTGGATGGATTTCTCGACGTAAGGTCTTGGGTGCCTCGGATACTTTACTGGTGGAATGGAGATTAGAAGATCCTGATTATTTTAGAAAACGATTAAGAATGACTACAGATCAGTTTGATACTTTACTGCATAAGGTTACTCCGCTTATACAAAAATGTGATAAAAATATGCGTGAAGCGCTTTCTCCGAAAATTAAATTAGAAATAACACTGAAGTTCTTGGCTACCGGTGATAACTACCCAAGTCTTGCAGAATCATTTAGAGTCCCAGAATGCACGATTTCTCTATTTTTAAAGGATGTTGTGGATGCTATATATAGTGTTTTGCAGGATTACATTATGGTAAGTGAAACTCGTAATTAATTTCTAAACGATATATTTATCAATTTTGTAAAGTATCATCTAAGCATGATCTAATAGCTTGAGATAGAATATCGTATTGTCCAGTATTTTCTTGTATTAGTAAAGAGCTGGCAAAATAGTCTTCTTCATATTGGAGGTGGTTTCCGGAAGTGGAAGCTTCGGGAGTCGATGTATTGCGCTGGTTTGGGAAAGTGGATGCTTGGTTTCGAGAAGTGGTGGCTTCGGGAGTCGAAGTATAGCGTGTATAATCTGAAAGTGAGCTCGTTGGTCTGGAAATTGGAAGATGTTGTGCATTTAAGATTTTCAGTCTTTCTTGTGACAAATAATTATTAATAAAAGTTTGACAAACAATAGCATTTGCTAATGGCAAACTACGTAATTGACGTGCCACATGTAGTCCAAATGTGTCAAATTCATCTTGACGAATATTTTGAGCCAAAGTTTCTAATCTATGAACTGCTCGTAAAACAGGTGGTTCCACTGTAGGTGGGTCCATTCTTCGGGCACGCTCCGCTGTTTTCTTTGGAGACATTTTTTTTTCTTTTGTATATGCTCAGTGTTAGATTCTTGTTCCAATTCATCATAATATGAGGACGCGTCGCTGTTTGTATTTACTTTCTTTTGCCTGAAACCAAAAAATAAAATGAGTTTTTTTGTTTTAGGTGCCATCCACAAGTACAAGTACAAAAAGATTTTTTATATCGCTGGCAATTTCCTTTTTGCTGTGGGGCTATTGACGGAAAACACGTCTTAATACAAAATCCACCACACGGAGCTTCAGACTATTATTACAGCACTTATAGTGTGGTGCTGTTTGCAATAGTGGATGCACACTACCGTTTTATATATATATAGATGTCGGAACTAACGGACGCATGAATGATTCGCATATTTGGAAAAAGACAACGTACTACAATGCCCTTGAAAGTAATAACCTACCTAATAAAGCAGTTTTCGTTGGTGATGACGCTTTCCCTTTGACAACCAATCTAATGAAACCCTATTCAAGACATGAAGGTTTGGAACACAAACAAAAAGCCTTTAATTATAGACTATCGAGAGCACGCCGAATCGTAGAGAATGCCTTTGGTATAATGGCTTCCCGATTCAGAGTATACAGAAAACCGATATCTGTTTCATTGGATAAAACTGATTCTATTATTAAAGCGACATGTGCGCTACATAACTGGCTTCAGACTAATCGCATATACATGAATACTCCTGAATTAATTGACGAAGAGGACTTCAGTTCAGGAACAATCAGACAGGGAAGTTGGCGAAGCATCCCCGCGGAAGGAGTAGTCGAATTAACGACACCGTTGTCTTCTAACAACTATTCACGAAATGCGAAAGATCTACGCGATAGATTTGCTGACTATTTTGTAGGACCTGGAAAAGTTCTAAGGCAAGATAGAATGATTGTGTAAATGTTGTACGTTTAATAAAAGATAAAAAAGCCCTGTTAACGTAATATTATAAAACACAAACAAGAATACTTATTTAATAAATAATAATAATACTTTCCATGTTATCTTTACGTTTCTTCCTTCTATCACTGGCTTTAAAAAGCGGTCAGCTACAGAAAACCAAATTAATTGAGGTGTGTATAGATCATCCGTGCCCGCACCACTCTTTTTTGACTTTGCTACCTTACTGGCCTCTCTATTATATGTGGTTCGTATATTTTTTATTTTCGGTTTAAGCTCTTCAACTGTTAAGGTCAAATGCATTTCTTGAATAATAGATTTGAGAGCCGCTAAACGTACATTATTGTTCCTGTAATCTTGTTCTCTTGGGATCCATAAGCATGGACGTCTTTCATAGCATTCCAAAAACTGTATGGTATTGTTTTTATTCATGGTCGTTTAACGAAATGATCTGTATGTAGAACAAAACATGCGCGAAGCGCAACTTCATGCGGCGGGCGATCGCCTGTAACTGATCGATTACATGGTCGATTTTAGTCACCAGCCGCATGCGGCCGGTCGCCGCGCTGCCAAAGTCGGATGCTACCCAATTTTGGGGCTTGCGGCTTTAGTCACTTGCGACTTAGCCGAATTGACATTTAGACGGTCGATATTCGCCGCGCGGCAAAATTCGTGCGGCTTTAGTCACCCGTGTAAACCCCGCATAAGAGTAAGAACACACTTGCAATTAATCGCACTGCAAGTTGCAAGTGTGTTCTTGCAATCGGAATAAAAACAGTAGCGAACATTGTACGTGAAGTTACTCATCATATTTGGTCAGAATTATCTACAGTTTATATGCGAATGCCAACACAAGAAGAATGGTTGAATATAGCACAGAGATGTGAAATAAATGCCAATTTTCCACACTGTCTCGGAGCACTGGACGGGAAACATTTTAGAATAATTAAACCCGAAGAAAGTGGATCAATGTTTTCAAAGAAACACAATTTTGGAAAAAACTTGTTGACAATACGTTAAACATACAAAGAGCATGGCTCTATAATAAATACTAACTATATGTATGTTTTTGTAGCTGACGAAGCTTTCGCACTTCATGCTAACGTACTTCGACCCTACGGTGGTAATGAACTCACAAAAGAACAAAAGATATTCAATTATCGCTTGACAAGGGCAAGAAGATACGTCGAGTGTGCATTTGGAATAATGGCCAACAAATGGAGAATTCTGCACCGATCTTTAAACTTAAGTCTCGATTGAACAGTTGCTATTGTAAAAACTACTTGCGTTTTGCAACAATTAAATTTGTCTTCATGTGGATATACACATTTAGGTAAGCGATGTAGTGGCCCTGAAATACATAAATAAATATGTATATGTGCAGGTTGGTGTGTTGGTTTAATGCGTGTGTTCATATAAGTAACCTTGCATCAATATTGTTTGTTGGAACATAAATGAGAAGACCGAATTATTTATGTAGACACGTTTATTGTG
>DWOE01000006.1:0-12985 GCA_018250815.1 Potamanaxas melicertes
GTATTTTCTTTTATTATATCATTATCCCCGTGCGAAGCCGGGACGGGCTGCTAGTCAAGGATAAAGCTACACACGATTTAAAAATCACACTGGCAATACTTCGTATAATACGAGTATATACTGTAATATTCAACAAAGGTATCCATAAATATTAATTAGTATTCATTTTCGTTTCCAGCGCCTCGTGGAGGCGATGGCGCCGCGCTCGGCACGCTCGTTCCGCCAGGAGTTCAATATGCAGGATCTGGCGACCACAGAACACACCTACACCACACACTTCACCTCCGAGAAGTAAGTGGAATCTTCATACTTTACAGTTATCAAACTATTTAGGTGGTAGAACTTGTTGGCTGAAACGGGAATTTCTCACCGCCACTCACAACTGGTCGAAAAGCAATGCTGCTTTTGCTGCCGAAAAACCAGATAATACATGCGTTTGGTCTCGTTTTTCGGCTGGAGAGCGTTGCTTTGTCGGAGATACTTTATATGAGGCTACCATCTGAGTTCTCGTGAATAGCAATACATCGACTTTCACACTCCCTTTGCACTCTTGTGTGATGCATTCACTCTATAATATTTTTGTATAATTTTGTACAGATATGTCAGGACGTCACATACAACGGAGCTTGATGGTCACGCACCAATCAAATCCATGGCAAATGGCAAACTAAACTCGCCTAACTATGCAACGAAATCAGTCATGGGCGACGACGACAGACCTGACGTTCGGAATCTCAAACGGGTCCATAAAATGTATGAAGGTCCAAACATTATAGAATCCAGAGGTATAGTCCACCCAGAAACCCGAGAAATCTTAACAGTCGGTCAAGCGATCAGTATGAGGATATTGGACGTCCGAACGGGAAGGCTAGTCTCTTCCCCTGAAACGAGACAAACGTTGTCAATTGAACAAGCAGCGAAGGAAGGTCTCATCGACCCTAAACTTGCTGCCAGACTAACCGGTCCATGCGGAATGACAGAAGATGGAAACGAAGTCACATTACTAGAAGCTATCCAGAGAGAGTTATATGATGCGGAACAAGGACTCACAGATCCAGCAGAGAAGAGAATTAAGGTGACTGTTGAGGGCGAAACACCAACTACACAAGGAATGAGTATTTCGGACGCTCTAAACCGCGGACAAGTAGATTTACAAAGAGGTCTCTATAGATTGCCAAACGGCACCTACATTACTATAGCAGAAGCCTACCAAAGAGGTTATCTGATTTACAATGAGATTATTAAAATAAAATCGAGCGCTCTGTCCCTCTCTGACGCGATAAATCAAGATTTAGTTGATAATACTGGTTGGATTTTGGACAGGAATTCAGGTGATAGGTTCCAGTTAGATGTCGCCATCAAAAACGAGCTTATAAATCCAAACGTAAGAGAAGTCGTCGATGCTAAACATGATATTAAAATAACACTCTCTGAAGCAATAGAGAAGAATATTATAAATACGAAACATTCTAAATACATTCACAGTGTAACTAAAGAAAAAATGACCTTCAGAGATGCAGCAAGCAAGCGGTACATTTGTAAACCTATGACATTAAAAGACGTATGTGACAATAATTTAATGACAAACGATGGCAAAATATTGTCACCAACAAGTCGAACACCTCTTAACATTCTAGAAGCTATTTCAGCAGGTGTTTTAGACAGTGACAGTATAAAATGTATAGCTGATACAACAACTGGTCAGCTTCTAACTTTATCTGAAGCTTTAGGTGCTAGAATCATTCTTACTGACAATAAATTCCGTGATAACTTAACTGGTGAACTATGTACTATTCCAGAAGCGGTTGATCGTGGCCTGATAACATCAGTATCGCAACGATCAATATTTGATATTGATGGCTTTAGGGACCCTAAAACAGGTGAATTCGTTTCATTCAATGCCGCTTTAAGCAAAGGCAATATCAAGTATGTTAATGGCGAAACATTCCTAAAATCTGAAAGTGGAGATTTTGTATATTTAGAGGATTGTACGAAAGTCTCAATCGTTCGCCCTGAAGTGTTAGAAATGTTTAATCGGAAGATAGGAATTTTTGAAAATGACAAAGAACTATCCGTTCTAGATGCTGTTTTCAAAAACATGTTGGACCCTAAAACAGGCCACTTATTAGACGCAAGTACTAGGAAATCCATTCCATTTAATAAAGCAGTGGAAATCAACATGATTACTCCCGAAGGCGCTGCCTTGTTGAATTCACTACTAAACATTACACTTACTTTACAAACGGTTACAAAAACGGTTAAAAGATATGTCACAGTAACAAACACAAACACGTCGCGGCGTTCTGATACTATAATCACATTCGCTGAAGCAGTGCGATTGGGTCTCATTGACGAAAGTACACAAACGTTTACTGATCCAACAACGGGAACAATATTTCCTATACAACAGGCCTTAGACGAAGGCCTCCTAGGCATCGAAAAAGATGAACCTCGAGTAGCAAGGATATCGGACAAAGTCACTAAAAGGGATTTAGTTCCTGGTCAGGTTGTTGAACTAAAGATAACTAAAAAATCCTTCATTAAAGATCTGCCCCCTAGTCCGGAAAGCAAATTACAACACGACAATAGACCTGAAACTGTGAAAAGTCCTGATTATGTCGTTCGTGAGACTTCCCGTCCTCGAGAAGAAATATCTCGCGAATTTAAAACCGTGACTTCCAAGTCAAGCGTTAGCGAACCTTCAGTCACGTCACTGACTATTAAGAAAAATACAATCGAACTACCCAGCGGGGGTTGGACATTAAAAGAAGCTATCCAACAAAATCTCTTTGACCCGTCAACGGGAATGTTTATTATTCCTGGTACGGATAGGGTTTTAGATCTTAAAGAAGCATTAAATTTAAATGTTATCAATCCCGAATCAGCTAAAGTAGTAGACCCTAAAACTAAAAAAGAAGTTCCTTTATATAAAGCTTTAGACTTGCATATTATTGATAGCACAGGACGTTACAAACATCACTCACATACTTATAGTATGAAAGAAGCTATTGAACGTAAATATATTATATTTGTTAATTTAATGACAACAATTTCAACTCACAAAGTAATAACAATCACATCTATAGCTGGTATGCCTGATAAAATGGAGATCTCAGAAGTCCCGGATATTCCTTCTGAGAAATCTACTAGTGATGAACAATTTGCTTTAGAACCAGTGCAAGTAAAGCCTGGGGTTATTTTCGATCCTGCCACGGCGTTAGTTATATCCACAACATCAGGAGTATCTGAAAATATAATTGAAGCCGTTGATCGAGGGGCGGTGTCACCCAATGCCGTAAAGGTCGTAGATCCTAAAACGAACAAATTAATTTCATTAAAACAAGCTCAAGATATGGGAATTATTGACCAGCAGACTGGTGATTACACTGACAGATCTGGCAAGAGGTTCAATTTGGCCGATGCGGCTAAAATTGGTCTTGTAGCAGTGATAGGAGCTCCACTAGTAGGAGCTACTAAAATTATTCAACTAGTTAAAAGTACCATGGTTGTAGATCCAACCACTGGAGAAGAATTACCTATGGAGGTCGCTTATGAAAGAGGTTTAGTTGATCCGGTTACTTATAAGAAATATGAGGATTCGATTAGAGATAAAACTCCCGATGGTGACATTCAATCAAACACTGAACGTAGAACGTCTAGCCAGAGTACGATCACCGTGTCTAAAATAACTAAAACCATTGTATTGGATCCACAAACAGGCAAACAATTATCTGTTGAAGAAGCTTATGCTAAGGGTCTTGTTGACTCTGCTACTTATGAGAAATATATAAAAGATCTTAAAGAAATTTCTCCAACCCCTGAATATAATTTAAAGGAGACAAAAGGTACGAGACATACTCAAAGTACATCAAAACCATTGTCGGTTGGAGCTGCCGTTTCAGAAGGATTCATAACTGTGGAATCTATTCAAAATAGCCTCTCAGCTGACAACCGAAAGATACTTAAAACTAGAGACCTGACTGAAAAACATATAGGTACTTCTCAGGTTATTGATTTAAATAAGATAAATACTGACACACAAAATAAATATAAGGTTGAAGTTATTACAAAACATGTCCCTGCTGCACTGAAAGATACAAAACCGGTTGTTTTACAAAAATTAAGGAAACGTGTCATACCACCCCAGGAAGCTGTAGAAAAAGGTTTAATTGATACAGAGACTGCTAAAGTTTTAGAGGCTGTCAAGACTCTTAAAGATAAAGATGGATCTCCTTTAACACTGGAAAAAGCAATTGAAAGTGGCAAAATAAATAATAAAAATGGCAATGTAGTTGATCCTGTGCACGGTGAAGTGATCAATATAAATGAAGCAATTAATCGAGGTATATTAGATGCTGAAGGACAAGATGAAGTACTAATTCCGTTTGCTAGAAGTCTTACTATTTCTGAAATTATGGAGCAGGGCTTGTACGACCCAACAACAGGAAAAATTATTCATCCAGAAACTGGTAATCATTTAACATTGAAAGAAGCTATAATTTGTGATATTGTAGATCCCTTGTCAGTTATATCTTTATCTCCTGAAACCAATATAACGCTAAATGAAGCGATTGAGAGCGACATTGTGGATAGTAGCAAAAATGTCATAAAGACAAGCACTGGCCCAATAGACTTGATTACAGCGGTTAATTATAATTTATTCCCTAAAATAGAAGTCGCGAACAGTATTGAAGACATTCCACCTGCAGCAATGACTCTATCGGTTGCTCTTAAACGAAAACTTATTAATCCTCGAACAAAAGAATTTAGACATCCAGTTACAGGCGAATTGATGACAATAAATGAAGCTATTGATAAAAATTTTATAATGGGCGTGCCATACCCTCAAACATCATCAACAATCCCTGTAGGAGAAGCAATCAGTCAGGGCCTTCTTGACCTTAAAGAATGTACGTTTACTGACCCCAATACGAAAAATAAGATTCCTTTAGACAAAGCAATGGAGCAAGGATTAGTAGCTGTTAAACTTGATAGAGATATTGCGGAGGTCAGTGGTGTTGTTACGACGATAACAGAAACGTTTTCATCTGAACACACTATAACTACTAAAATGGTAGAACTTCTCGCCGATTATATTCTCGTCAACACAAATCAAGTGCAAAATACAAAAACTGGAGAAATACTTTCAATTGAAGAAGCTCGTCGAAAAGGCATTATAAAAGATGAACAAACCAACACCGAACAGTTTATAACGAGTGATACAAATATTAGTTTTGAAGATGCTCTTAATTTAGGTTACATAAATATAGAAACGGGAATGTTTACACATCCTAACACAGGCGAAACATTGTCAATTACAGAAGCTGTAAATTCTGGTATACTTAATACAGAGATTTCAACCGGACCTTCATCTCCTAAGAAGGAACTAGAAATGCTTGATCTTCACGAAGCATTCGAGTTGTTATTTGACGATAAAACACAGAAGTTTAGAGATCCTAAATCGCCTAATAAAGTAGTTACCTTCAAGGAGGCATTAGAAAGACGAATAATCGACCCTGAATCTGTCATATTCAACGTTGAAGCTGGTCAACCGGTCACACTCCAGCGAGCACTGGATGCAGGCCTCATTGATAAAAAGACAGGTAAATTAAAAGATTCTAACACAGGTAAGTCAATCGATATTAAAAAAGCTGCCAAAATGGGCTTAGTTGCAATAGTTGCGGCACCAGTGCTGGCTGGAATGGCTGTGGTACAGGGTGCCAAAGCGGTAACCAGTAAAATTATTAAGCCAAAGGAGCACGCTGCTGTTGTATCAGAAGACCCCATTCAAAGAGATTTGCCAGAAAAAGCCAGAGATGCTCGTGTCAAACCATCAGACCAGTCACAAAAGCCGGTACCACAAAAAGACACCACAGCTTCTAAGGATGCAACTAAACCAGAAACTGTCATAAAGAAAGAAAAGCCAGAGTCTAAATCTGACAAAACACCTACAAAACAGGAGCAAGGAATCTCTAAAGAAAAGTTACCTATCTCACAGGATGTTAAAACGACACAAACAGTGACAAGTGACAATTCAGTCACCGTAACCGAATCAAAAACTGTTACTACTGCTAGTATTTCAGAGCAAGGAAAGCCTACATCTCATGTAGACATTATGGTAGAAAAACAAAGTCCAAGACCAGAGAAGGAGTCCACAAGAGAAAAAGAACCGCAAGAACTTCCATTAAGTCCAGATAGCTTTAAGCGATCAATAGAGAGTGATAAAATTATCTTGGACAAAGAAGTCACACCTAGGTCTAAAGGAACTGATACAGTTATTGATTCTAAGACAGTTGTAATTGAAGATAGCCCAGTTGTACATGAAATACGTCGAACAACTCCCAGTGGCGAAGAAGTTACAACTGTTGTTAAAACTACAGTCACTACATCAGAACCCACTGAATATATTTCGGAACAAACTAGTACCGTTATTACCACAAAAGCTTCTAAAGTAACTACAATTGAAATTACTCAAAATGAATCAACTTCATACCATGTAGTAACTGAAGAAACAAATGAACAACCCCGGAACATTGACATGCCGATTAGCGACCAGGTAGACAAGGCACACTATGAGATTGAAGAAATATTGGATAGTGTTGATGATATACCTAAAACAGACATAGACGTAAATAAAATTACAGGAACTGATCACGTGCCATTGAAAGATGAGAAAACAGACTTAACAATTTCTCGCCAACTTGAAGTAGGAGAATCTGAAGATGTAGCAGATGTTCCTAAGAAAATTAATGTTTCTGATAACATTAAACCTGTCGAAAGTGAAGTGATATTTGACCCAACAACTAACACTTTAATTAAACCCTCTACTGGAGCCACTGAAGATGTTCTTACAGCCGTAAGAAAAGGAATACTTTCACCAGACACAGTTAAAATCTTAGAACCTGAAACTGGCAAACAAATTACACTTTCCGAAGCTGTAAACAAAGGAATAATAAATGAACATACCGGAGAGATTAAAGACAAATCTGGGCGAAAAATGAGCTTTGCTGAAGCTGCTAAATTAGGCTTGGTGGCAGTTGTAGGTGCGCCGATACTTGCAGCTTCAATGGTAGTTGACGCTGTAAAAAACGCAGTAGATTCCAAGGCAGGGGAGAAGCATTCACTAAATCAAACCATTCCTAATGCGTTGCAAAGTAAGAACATTCTTGATGATAGTACTATTACCGATACAGATTCTGTCTCGAGGAAATCCGGTGAACTTGTTACTGCTGTTGAGAGTGCGTTATTAAGCTCGAATACGTCAAAAGACAAGATTGTAAGTGATGATGGAAAAGTTGTATCTGCATTGCTCATTGATGCAGAAAAACAACCCCTAAGAGTAATTGAAGAAATTACAGAACAAAATGTTACAAAAGAGGTTCCGAAACCACTGGAAATACTATGGGAAAATATTATTTTAATAGACGCTATTGCTCAGGGCAAAATTGAGCCAAAAGTTTGCCGCATTATAATGAACGGTGTCGAAACTCCACTAACTGTGCAAGACTCTTTAGAACAGGAACAAATCTCCAGATTTACTCTAGTAGACGTTATTTCGAAAAATTGCGTTGTAGTCAGAGAGTCTAAACCTAAACGTTGCATTGCTATTTCCCAAAAACTTACACCGGAGGAACTGTCTGAAATGGGCGTCTATGATATTGAAAAACAAGTATTCTTAAACCCCGAAACTGGCGTCAAAATTACTTTCGAAGAGCTCGTATATGGTTTGCGTGTATTTGACCCAGAGACAATTTTAGTAAAAGACTTGGGTTGCAAATCCGACATTTATATACCATTCGAAGAAGCTATCGCAAGACCTATTATAGATAAGTCTACAGGTTATATGGTTAATCCAAAAACCGGAAAACGCGTATCATTCTTGGAATGTGTGCAAGTTGGGTGGATAGTTGAAAAGCCTGAAGATATTTCACTCCCCGAGCAAGTGTCCATAGAGTCCGCCTTAGAGCAGGGTCTATACAATGCAAAGACCGGTGAAATTAAGGATGTTAATACTGGCGAGTTAGTTCCTATTGGTGAAGCAGTTCAAAAGGGTATAATTGACCAAGAATCGCTACTCATTAAAGTTCCAAGAACAAACGAAACTATATCTTTTTCAGATGCCATCGAACGTGGTGTCATAGAAATACACGAAGGTATTATTACCATAGTAGAAACTCATGAAACTATTGAAGTTTCCGTGGCAATCCAACGCGGTTTAATAACTATTATTCGTCGACCAATTTCCATTGAAGCTGTAATTGTAAAGGAGTTGTATGAGCCAAAGTCTGGCAAAATTAAAGATAATGTTACTGAACAACTTGTGACCGTTGAAGATGCTGTCGATAGAAATATCGTACATCCAACTATTTCCGAAATAAAAGATACTGCATTAGATAAATTTGTACCACTATCAGAAGCGCTAGACAAAAAACTATTAAATTCAGAAACACGTAGGATTAAAGACAAAAAGACTGGTAAAGACATTCCATTAGATGAAGCATTAAAGAAAGGTTTGATAGCGACTAAAGACGTAACGTTTTCACTCTTTGATGCCATAGAATTAGGTTACTATTCCCCAGATACGTGTAAAATATTGAACCCAAAAACCGGTGAGGTAATGACTCTTGCTAAAAGTATTAAAGATAAACTTGTAGATCCTTCCGACGTAAAAATAAAGGATGACAAGTCTGAGGCTGTAGTTTCCTTCGAACAAGCCGTGAAAAATGGGCTTGTAGATTTAGAAAAAGGTATCATTACCAACCCGCCTTATAATCTTAAGGAAGCAAGTGACAAGGGTTATTTGCTTAGTGATAAAAAACCATGGACTTTACAAGAAGGTTTAGTCCAAGGATTTTATGATCCGGAAACTGGTCTACTCACTATTAAAGATGTTACTATGACACTTGAAGACGCAATTAAAATTGGCAATATTAATCCAGAAGCCTTAACAGTTAGGAATTCTAGTACAGGGGAAATAATTTCTTTGGCAGATGCTATCAAAGTCGGCATTATTGATTCAAAAGAAGGCAAAGTTAGGGATCCAATTCAAGGCGACAAAATATCGCTCACAGATGCGTCAGAAAGGGGTCTAATCGTACCAGCAAAACGTAAACTTAGCTTACCAGAAGCTGTTTTTAAAGGATTTTATGATCCTAAAACCGGAAAATTCTCACACCCTCAAAGCAAAGAAAAGGTTCCGACTGACAGGGCAATAAGGAAACGTATGTTAGATCCTCAATCTACTTTAGTTCATGTTGGTAGCAAAGTAATACCGTTTGAATTTGCCGTTGATAAAGGCATTGTAGATGGAAGAACGGGCACAATCTTAGTTGGTGACGAAAGAGTTGATTTCCGTGAAGCGTTCGAAAGAGGCATTTTGGTTGAGGTCCGAAAACCTCTGTCTCTTATTGAAGCTTTAGAGAAAGGTGTATACAACGAAATTACAGGACTTTTTATGGATCCGCAAACTGGTAAGAAATATACTCTCGCGGAAGCTATCAAAATGACTCTAATTGATCCACATTCGGTACACATCCAAGACAACAGGTTAGGCAAATGGGACAAAATTACTTTGCCCGAATCAATTGAAACAGGTGTTATTGATGACAAGTCAGGTAAAATTAGAAATATCAATAATGACAATGAACAGATCAGTCTTCGCAAAGCTTTTGAAATTGGTTTACTCGTAGATAGCAAGGCACCTATAAGCTTGCAACGAGCATTACATCAAGGTCTCTACGATGATAGTACAGGTAAAATTATTGATCCAGCTACAAGTCGTAAAATAACTTTACATGAAGCTATTAGGCGGTCCATTATCAGCCCTAAATACCTTTGCTATTTTGATAAAAAATCAGAAAAGCCATTGACGTTAGCAGAGTGTTGTCGCAGTCAAATTATTGACCGAAGAAGTGGTAAATTTGTTGAACCAGGCTCAGACGTTCAGGTGCCCCTCTCAGAGGCAATGAGCTTAGGTTTGATAGTTGATATTGAAAGTGCAGGTTTTACTTTGTATGAAACTTTAGCTATGAATATGTATGATATCACTGAACACGTATTTGTACACCCAGTAAATGAAAGAAAAATATCTCTTAAGAACGCTATTGAAGAAGAACTAGTTAACTCTGAAATATCGCTAGTTAAAAACATTCCTTTAAGTAAGTACGTTAATTTGAATGAAGCTATAAATTCAGGTATTGTTGATGAAAATAACAGCGTTTATATTCTGCCAAACGGAAACCAAATTAATTTACTTGATGCTAAACATCGCGGTTTAGTTGTCACTTCAAAGAAACATCTTAGCTTAGAAGAGATAGTTAGGAACGGATTATTCAGAGCTGATAATGGAAAAATTGTAGATCCAAACACTAACGAATTTGTAGATCTCAATAAAGCAATCGAAACTAACTTGCTTAATCCGGAACATACTGTTGTTAAGGACAGCTCTACTAACAAATTCAAACCCCTGGTTGTTGCTATTCAACAAGGGGATGTAGACGTCACCAAAGGTAGGGTTCTTGACACCAAAGCCAAGAAAACATACAGTTTAGATATAGCTTTCGATAAAGGCCTTCTTGTTACTGCTATACAGCCTATAACATCTCAAACCATCACTAGGCGTTTTGTACCAGAATCATCTACTTCAAAGGAACCAGTACTTAGGGAGTTTACATTGGATGAAGCCATCAAATATGAGTTTATTAATCCAGAAAGTGCTTTAATCAAAGATCCACATAAAAACAAATACGTACCGCTTAGCTTAGGTATTTCTGAAGGTATAATAGACAAAAATTCTAAAGGATTATTTGATCAGAGTGGAAGATCTAAAACGCTCTGTTTCATATTTGAAAATAGTTTAATTGTATACACTCGTGAGCCGCTTACGTTTGAACAAGCTATTGAAGGCGGACATCTTAACGTCAACACCGCCCGATTTACTGATCCACAATCTGATGAAGTTTTAACAATCAAAGACGCAGCCGCTCTGGGCTATATTGATCCGGACACGGCGCTCATCAAAGACAATCTCAAGAAACGTTTGGTTAAGCTTCCTGAGGCCTTCCGCAAAGGTCTTATGGATGCTGAAAAGGGCAACATATTGGATACAGAGACATCTAAACTCAATACACTGAATGCGGCTATTGAGAGCGGTCTTCTTATGACGCCGAAGAAAAGCTTTAGTCTAATAGAAACATTGAATTTCGGCATATACAACCCAACAACTGGTGCATTGAATGATCCATTTATAACAACAAGCGTCATGGACCGAAAGAGATTAACGTTAGGCGAAGCGATACAACAAGGCATCGTCGATCCTTCCAGCACTGTCGTAAAAGAACCAGAATCTGGAAAAATTTTGCCATTGGTACAAGCTATAGATAAGCAACTGATTAATCCCGTTGAAGGAAGACTAGTAGTAGACCCGCAAAAGAATGTCAGTCTCGATTTAGTCAAAGCTCTTAAAAAGGGTTACTTACTGCCAGCAGAAACGAGGGTGAGTTGTTTACATATTTATTCAGTGTCTAGATTTTGTGCTTCTTTAAGCAAAGGTGTTGCTTTTAATTTCCTTTTTCACTTTCAACCGGTGATCTATCTTATCTGAAGCATTCAGCTTAAATATTGGCATGGCACGACACCCACAAGACTTGTGTCAAGGCGGGATATATGGTGGCGTCACCATTTGTGGCCTACACTAATACAAAATTCGTTGTAGTACTCATAGTAAATTCATGTTATATAACATAAGTCATTCTCAAAGTTTGATCATTTTTTGCTACGTAGTAAAGCACGATTTGTATTATAGTTTTTTTTAAGTTTTGTAACGGTCAACAGAAAACTTTATGTGATTCCTTATTGAGCAACCAATAAGATGAAAACTTTCCTCTTAATCAGTATATTTCTTCTTAAGTTGCTACATAAGAAATCGCATCATTAGTAGAATTAACATTTGCGTTTATTTTTTAATATTCGTTTAATCGGAATGTCGATCTTTTAAAAGTGGAAATATGCGAGCTTTTAGATTTTCTTTTTGTGAAACTAGTAGTATACCAATGTCTTGTGTCGTTTTAGAGGCTTAAGTTTAAGGTTAATCGCTCTACAATTGTCTTTTTTCCTACATATATAGGAATCTAGAGGATTTGAGATATCTATTTAATAAAATGATTGATACTTCATATCCTTTTTGATTTATCGATGCAAAGAAAACTGACAATTGGATCAAAGCGAACTTGTGCTTATTCACTTAGTATAAGGCTCGATGTATGTTGTTTTTTATTTCCAGCCGTTGCCTGCGATGCTAAAGAGCCCTTTTGAGCTATATCGTGAATGCTTGCCTTTGAGGGATCATATTAACGACGATTTTAAGAACCATCACCGTATCGCCAATTACCTAACATCCATAATCACTTTGTGCTAAGAATTTTGTGAACGGCTCGATGGACTATCGTCCCTGCCGTCAGAGTGAACTACGCTTTCTTTTGTTTGCTTCATCATTCAAAAACCAGCTATTATGACAGCTGTTCTTGATTTTCAATTTTTAAGTCGATTTATTTCTTAGCATTTTATCTTACTCCCAAACGTTTAAGTTCCAAAATACTCATTCCTTGGACCCGTGCTCACATTTGGAATGCATGATGAACGCTAAGCTATCGTGATGTCGAATAAACGGCGGGTACTCGCGACGCAAACATTCACAATATCACGAATGGTAAAACATTAGAACCAACACAAACATCAAAAGGTAGTATTTATGATTTCATTATCGTCTAATTTTAAATCGTCTACTAAGTGAGAACTTATTTCATTATAGTCCTAAATTTAGACTTTATTTTTGTTATGAAATAAGACCTCATTGTAAAGCAAATTAAAATCAGTTAAATTTTCTTCAACTACGTGTACAGTCTTACTTATATTTTCAAACTTTATCTCAATCAAAACAACTGTTTTCTCCAAGTTTCAGATATACAAAAAGGTACTTTTAACTCTT
>DWOE01000007.1:0-12974 GCA_018250815.1 Potamanaxas melicertes
ATAAATACCTTAAAGGCTCTAGTTCTGAACTCACCTGGATCTTCCTCACTTCACCCTGGATATTTCACTATGCTCCCATGCAGATTGAACAATATTTGAAAATAAACACTGTGAAAAATTTAAAACCTTTAAGTACAAAATTAGTAGTAGAGTAGCAAACCTGCACACATGCCACCTAAAGTTAAGTGGTAACTGCAGCCCATGGACACCCACATCCAATCTCAAATAAGACTGAAGTTCAATTTGAAGTTGTATGTGGGTATGTTGCTACTCACAAGGACTAAGATGTTTGCCTCAATAGAGTATGTCCAGCATCCACACCTACTCTACCAAAACATAGTACCATACTCTACTGTGCTCTACCACCTTCAAAAGTGTTTTATATACTCTATATGTACAAAACTAGCTTAAGCCCATAACTTTGTCTTTGTGGACCTTAGGGTTTGCTCCTGAGAAATCTAAAGAAGGGAAGAAAATTATTTTAAATGATTATCTGGGTTATGCTATATCATATTTGTCCAAATCTGGTTCAGATGTTTTTGTGTTAAAGAGTAACAAACATTCATTCATCCATAATATTTCCCACATATATATTAGCAAGAGAAATTATTATTGATTGGAAGTCTTTGAATCACTTACTACTAGTAATAGATTTTGTCTGTGACGAACAACACAGCTTGGATAAACAGATATCCAGAATTATTTGTGTTAACTAGTTAGTCATGTTAAAAGTTCTGTAATCTTGAAATAAATGTTAAGAGAAAGGTATCTTAAAATTTATTTTTAAATAAGATAAAATCTTGTTACCTGTGGACGGTGACGTTTGTTTCCCTAAATCTAGCCAAACGTTTGTAGAAATTTGGAGTTTGTGGCAAGTGCCAACGTGGAGTCTCGGCATTAGAAATGCTTTTACTGAATTTGGATTACCTTTTAATGTTCTAAAATACGTAGATGGAGCTACGACGTAAAGTTGTTATTCAAAGTTTCGAAAACTTCTTGTTGTCAAACGTGGCTGTATGGTTTTACGACACGGGGGAACGAAAGTTGAGCTTTTTAAAAAAATAATAAAAAGCCGAAGTTCGATCAACTATTTGCCGTCACAGCGTGTCGGCTGTTCGGTAGTGAAGGAAAAAAGAAAAAAAAAGCAGCACCGCGGAGGAATAACAAAGCTGGCTCGCCGCAGTTAGCGGATATAAAACCGAAAGCGTACGACGATAGTGAAAGTTTGATGTGTAGGCAAATATTACTCGCTTCCAGGCAGAGATTTGTGAGTCTCTCAGCTCCAAAACGGGCTAAGGCAACCGCACCGCGGGGTTTCCGACGTCATTTCGCCGCTCACACTTTCCGCACACATACATTATGTAGAGGCAGCGGCGGTACGTGTGTTTGACGGAATCAACCTGAATGGAGCCTGACATCTGACACGTGTACCTATCTACCTCGGCGAGAGTTTGAAAGGGCCTCCCGTTTCCCTGCCGACCGAATACGAGCCGCGACCCGGCCTTTGAGTTCTCCCACATTGTATACGAAATTTGAAATGTCGGGCAAAAATGGAATCTTTTATGTTGCCTCGTGTTGTGCGGTGGTTTTGACGTTGAACTTACGTATTGCGGTAAAAGCCGCATAAGCGAACTTCGTGTATAATAACGCCGGATTTACACGAGTCGATTTTCGCTGTGCCGGCTAGTCGTTAACCAAATCGGCTCTGAAATCCATACAGCTAACCCGTTTACACAGTTGACTTAAGTCCCAAGTGACTAGGCTTTTGTCTCTTGTTTTGTTCAACAAAACGCCGCCCGCTATTGGGTACTTTCACTGGCGATTTTTCGTCGAGTTTTAGGAACTTTGGTGTTTCTTTTCATTATTTCGTGATAGCTGTATAGACGGTATTCGCCTATAGTTTAGTAGACTCGTTTTTTACATTGTCAAAAAGAAAATGTGTGCGCTAATGCAAACGATAGTAAATTTAAGCTGATAGGCATTATGTTTAATAGTGGTAGTCAAAGCCTGTTAGGTTATGTTTATACGTGTAGGAACGTACAATCTAATGTTTATTTCGTCCAGTACAAATTTTAGGAACACGCCGAGTGAAACGATACGAATTTGTTATTTACATTACAAACGCAACGGTGGTCCTTTCGAGCGTTACGTCGTTTAGATCCTAGCGCGTCGGCTGTTGCCTTTCCGCGGCGGGCTGCCATAAAACAATGCATCGAGCACGTGCCCGTTTACACTTTAGAGTTCACATTCAAGGTCGTACGCATTTGTAAGGATGTACCTGTGTAGGTTGGCCGGTGAACAAATACCGGTTACGTAACGCTGTCCCACTTCCCACGGTGCGATGCGGTTGGTCTTCCGCTCGTCAAGGCTCTTTGCAATTAATCGACTCGTTGGAGAGCGCTTTTCGCCTCGAGTGTCTGTCTGTCTACACCCCAAATTGCTATCAGCACTCTCTGCGCTGTCTACGTGACTGTACCGGTGAGAGTGATTGTTCGTGTTCGCATTTGTATATTCGATTGCTCTTGTGTATGTATGTTGAGTAGATACGGAAACCTCCTTTTGTGGTGCAGGGTTTACAAGGTACGCGAACGATTGCTATACGCGGCAAGTAATTACAGTTTTTTTTACGCGGATTTTTTTTCTAAACTATGTAAGGCACTGCGACGGCGTCGACGTCAAACTGAGGTCATGTAAGAATTCACATATTCTTACAGATTGTCGGAAGCTGGGTGTTATTGACAAGTTTGTTTCTCTGACTTTCATCTTTGGTGATTTACGTACATTTAAAATGCACATGATTGCAAATTAATTCTTTGTGACATATTATGTTTACGTGTTGGTACAGATTACTGTTGCTATGTAATTGTGATTGTGTCTAATAATTGCTTGTACGGATGACGAGATTGATATCAAGACGAGAGAACACGACACATTGTCACGTTCAATTATGATCGGCTTCGCGTAATCGACGTCGCGGGGCGTGTCACGGCGTACATCATAAAACACGATCACAATCAGACCAGCGGAGGAGGCATTGTCATCGAAATCGTTGTGACGTCACGCTGATTATTATTTATGAATGGCTCAAATAAACAAGTGTTGTGGAATTAGTCATTTATCTCGGCGCGTTGTTTACCCACAATCGTGTTAGATAGTTGTCGATAAGGAGACACGTGGTTGTGGGGTCGTCGACCTGACATACTCGTGCTCGCCGACAGCTCGGTAATAATAATAAAATGTTTCCGTGCGACTGGTTCAAGGGCGAGCCGCTGATATCGGCGCCCCGCTATATTTAGATTTAGCTTTGTGATGTGGATTTACAGTATGCGTTCTGTTGAGACGTGAGACATCTTAGTCTCGGGTGTGTCGACTTTTCCGATACTATTGCGCTAGTCGTTCTTTACTATACACATTCATTCACCTAACGTCATCTAAAAGGTTCGAATCGAAATTAGGCACATACCTAAGTTTATCCATTTCGGGCAATATATCGCAGTTGCCCTTGCACTCGTGCCACGCCACATATCGGTCAAGTTAGTTAGGTGCACACAATATATGTGATTATCTATTAGCGCGTTAGGCGTCGATCGATATCTATTCTCTGTCCGTATTTAGGGCGGTACGTGGTCGTTCTGTGCGTAGTGCAGCCCGAGTAAATTTCGCTCTCACTTTCGTATCGCAATAGCGGCGGTGTGTACATGAAAACGAGATGAATGGGCCGACTGAGACCGTTCATTCTGAGTCTGTGTGATGTGGATTTCGTAAAATCAATGCGAGCCGTCTCGGACCCGCCGCGTGCCGTCCGATAATCGTGTCATTGTGTTGTGCTTGGATAATGGGCCCGGCCTCGATCGTCTACCGCACCGGGTTGCCGACCGCTTAACTGCCATCTATTAAAATTTCACTCGGAATGTATGTGCCGATGTGGTTGGCACTGAGAGTTTCGTTGCCCTTTGAAATAAACAGTTGCGTCAAAAGTTTGCACTCATTAAGTTGAAGTATTCTATGAAATTCAAATTCTACACAAATTTGTTTGGAATTGTTCCACTCCTAACTAAATTCATCCGATTTGTATAGCTATTCGGTTCGAACAAACACGACAACTTGCGTAGCAATCGTCACTGCCGATGACTACGTAGATGCGTCTCCGCGAACACTTATAAGTTTAATTGCAAACATCTGTTCCAACAGCGAATGGGTAGTAATTGTGACACATTAAATACCTACTACATAGAGATACATTAAAATGAGCGTCACGCCTATCTCGGGAGTGAGAAGCGACAACCTTGCATCACGGCGGCGACTTGTATTGGCGAACAAAAACGTCACTCGTCACGCGGCTTGCATTCATTCATACAGTATGTTGTAATGGGGTCGTTAAACCGTGGTGACGTCACGTAATTGCCGGCCCCCTTCGCCCGTCGCCGGTTGAAATCAAAACGTCGGATTAATAACAAGGGAAACCTGTGTGTAGGTCAAGCACGTTATCACCGGCGGTGTGGCCTGGCCTAACCGTCGCACCGACTCAGGTCACGTGCAAGGACGCCCTACCTACCTGCCTCGATAATAATGTATCGCACTTATGAGTTATGTGCTGTGACAGATTGTTTGTTACGTGTACACAATTGCGTAATTGGTTGTGATGATGTGCTAGGTAACCGCTTTTGCACTTCAAGTTATCGGACACGGGGTGACGTGGGCCTTAGGTTCGGTACGATTGATAAGTTTCGTCTTATCCGAAGATCTAAGTGGTCCACAAAACTTGGCTTTCTCGTTTCGTTGTCAACGAACTATCCTCGTGCAGTTCAGCTCAAAACCATTCAACTATGGAATGACAATGTTAGAACATGTACTCGAGACTCGTATTGAAAGCGTATTAGTGTATAAAAACTAATTCGTCGAGTTATTGCATGTACGAATTTAATTACCACCGGCCTTCATAATGCAACTCGGGGTGACGCAACTTACATCGATAAATGTGTATGAATGTAAAAGGGGCCATTGCCAAGGACTCGCTCAGAGCGCAGTCGGAAAGGTAAATGACTCATGCATACACACATTCCTACGTACCTCTATAAACTAAAGTGTTTAAGTCGCGAGGTGTTAATTCATAAATAGCTCCGTGAAATAATGGCATGTTTACCTTCGGGACTTACACTACGGGAGTGTGTGGAGAGGTGTGTCCGCTACCTTTATTCGGCCGGCCCTCTTTGTTAGTTCACAAGCCGCAGCAAGTGTAGGTAAGCCTTGTATACTTGCCGGGTTTAAACGTCGGCATACGGCCTAGAGCTATGCACCGAAAGGAAGTCGTTATACAAAACTCAATGAATTTTATTTAGTGATCTACTCATTTGAGGGCATGAGTGGAGCTGTAGACGCCGAATCGCTGCGAAGGGTCCTGTGTTCCATTCCCTGTGGAGCAGTAATATTTGTTACACGTTTCCATGACACAAGGAAAAGTAAAATTGGTCTATGACACAGTAAGTACTAGTCGTGGTCATTGTAAATCAGTTGCAACCTCAGGTAGGAGACTCTAATCTGAGGTCCGACAGGTGCTTTGCCATTCAAAATGCGAATGCGTTTCAGAAAGTACATTCGGCTTCCATATTGTTACCGACACACAATAACTTACTTGCTTCACAGCTTATTATAAGATACAAGTTCTGCCATACGAAAAAACACGATTTCTATCTCAAAATCGCAAACGTCATCATCACAGTCATGAATTATTATTAGAGAAGACGACTATCCGGCCACTTCCGTAGTCGGCGACCAACTTTGTGTATATGTCGTCCTTAACAAAATGAATGTATGGTACATAATTTATCTTTGTCCTGTAGAGGAAAGGAGGTCTCTGTGAAATATTTACTGCCCCGTAAATTATATTTTCAAAAGCTGACAATTGTTAAGTGCAGTAATATCAATTATCACAATAAAAAAGCAGCGGTTGCGCGACTTGGGAGCGAATCCGCTATAAACGAAGCGTCACTGTAATCACAAAACCGTGGTTGGCTTAGCCGACTCTCCGACTAGTCCGCCAAGTCGACCACGACACAGTCATAGTCAGAACATGTCTAATTATTATCGATAGATACCTTGTTATATGTGCATTTCTAGCTTCTAGCCCAATACAAACTCCCCGGAGGGGTGAGCATTTCTTTAATCCGCGACTTGTCTGTAGGTACATAACGGGGCGGGCGTCTATACATTGAAGCATATCTACATTAAAAGGTCACGACCGCCACTCTTATATACTCCAGATAGCATGTACCTAAAGGGAGTTCTTTATTGAACCTCCTTGGGTAGAAAGGGGTCGTTTTATTAGGTCAGTAACACTTGTAATCCGTTTGTTTACACTTGTTGCGTACGTGTATGTACCGATCAAATCCGATTCATTTGTGACATTGTGTTGATAAAATAGCGTCCAAAGATGTCTACTTACACGTCTTACTTTTCTTGTTGCGTACGTGTATGCCGATTGAATCCTAATTAATTCTGAAGTTTCGTTGGTAAAACACGAGTTAAACAGAGTTAGTCTTCTTAAAGTTGTTTTCCTTGTCGCGTACGGATATGCTGATCAAATCCTAATTATTACCGACGTTCCGTTCATAAGCAGCTTTTAAAAAAGAATCAAAGTCGTCTAGTTACACGCTTTACGTTACGTTTCGTTGATAAAACTCTAGTTACAAAGTCGCCTCATTACACTCCTTACTTTCCCAGGCAATACTTATATGTAAGAATCAATGCAATGAAATGTCAACGCCGATTTCACTGATTGCGTGATTATTTAAACGAAAAAGATTCATTCATTCAAGAGACAATTAGGACCAGTGATTATAACTGAACTGAGTCTCTGAGAACAGAATATTGCCATCATGTTGCTGTGCTGCAGAAAACGGAAACATCTTCTGTTTTTCACTGACTCCAGAGACGGGATAAGTGATCAACGTAGCATTATAATTTTTATATTAGCTGCAGTTTTCTAAGTATGTACTTTGAATGTGTTTTATCTGATATAGATATAGCGATATAGCGATTTGCTCTCAGATGCGCGTGCCACATAATTAAATTAATTAGGCCTTTCAAATTTTATACAAAGTGTTGTCCTTTATATCAATCCATTTCTAATTCCTCTTCTAATTATCTATGTCTATAGCTAAAACTCATAAACATAGATTCAGCATCTCAGGCGCAACAACGTAACACACAGACGAGACTTCACTTTTATATGTTGTTCGTTTATATGAGGCACTAAGTAAGGGTGACACGGATAGCCTTGTTTGCGTGTGACGTCAACGCAAACATACTTCGAGATGTTTAATATTTCCTTAACCTTACACTGACATCTTGTAAGTAATGCGGCTGTCGCCTTGTGTGTGCTTAAGACATAACACGTGCAAGAGATAAAGTGTCTATCTGTTAGGGGATTTTTGGTTTTCGAGATTTTTTATGTAATTTACTTCTGCCTCAGATGTGGTTGAAATTGCGAGATGAAACTTAGACGGTTAAGGTTAACTTGAATGATTGTTGGTTACTTACTATTTTGTTATTTGGACATTAAATTATGTGTTTATATTGGATTGGGATGAAAGATTTACTCATCATCGTCTGAGGTGAGTCTGAGCAACATCGCGACTACACTGGCTGTTGGCCTTAGAAGTTGTAAACAAGTGCAATTACCTGGGATTAATGATATGGGGTAAGCCCATCTTTCAAGAAATGCAAAATTTTTAAGTTAAGCGGCAATGTGCTTACAATATCCTTCGGAGAACACTAATGACTTTCAGTGAAACAATACAGCCGACATAGTACTTAGGTATCGAAAACACTTCCGAAGTAGTAGGTAGGTACGCTTTGAGCCGCTCGTCCATTTCGAACAAAACTACACAGCTAAAACTTTTGCGCCGCGAAGACTGTTGAATGTTTATTCGAAAGATCTAATAAGATTGCAGTGCAGGCCACCTGTTGCGCAACCACAGCACCCAGTTGCCGAGAGCTTGACATTCACGGGGCTCGTGACGGAGCGGACCGAAATAACACGTCGTAACCGACCGCATAACACCGACGTAATGCCCTCTATTTATAGAACCTTATAATTAAATACACCGGCATCCATTCGTGTTTACCTTCCGCTAGTCACTCGCCGACTCGTCAAGATTGAGGCGCGAAATCGTTGCTTTACTTTTGTTTCGAGAGATAAATTATTTTTTTTGTTTTTCTCTGTGGCTAATTCCCTCTTTTATTGGGCCCTAATCACATTGAGTGGTCCACCTCAATGACAGTTTGTTATTATATATCCTCAGGACCGATTAGCAGACGGTAGCCAGTTGAACGTTGATTTAATTAGCTTAGCCACCAGCCACACACACAACAAACACTTTACATACAATAATTATAAATTCCATACATAACAGCGTTTCATGTTATATGCGATTAAAGAAATAAAATAAGTATCACCTGGTGTAATAATTAAGGAAAACATCGTGAGAAAACAGTTAAGCAGTATGTGTTTCGAGTCTTATGTTTTGGTTGAAGAAAAAATTTGCCATATCGCCAAGCTCGCCAGGGGAAATACCATCGCCACCCTCATAACCCGCCGTGAAACATCGTGTTATTCGTGAATTGTGTTTCGGTTGGGGAGGTCTGGTTGACGGTTACACCAAACCTGAGACGGCCATCTTAGTCCTCATGTGCAGCAACGCTTCCATGTACGACCTCAAACAGAACTTCTATTCTATTTTAGATTGCACAAGGGTGTCCAGGGGCTGAAGACCGCTCAACATCAGGTGGCCTGCACGCCCGTTTTGCTATTCTATCATCTTTAAAAAAAATCATCTTACCAAATCAGACAGTCTTTCAGTCGCTTTTACTACTTCTCTTTAATGAAAGTCAAATATGATAGAACGGTCTGATGTATAGTTTGCTTGCTATCTGCGATTTACCCATCGAAGGTTTGTAAATAAACTATTCAGACATCATATTCGTAACTGAATGGCGTGCTTGTAAAATTTTAACTGCGTCTGAATCTGTTCGTATCGCATCTTATGTATACGTATGTAGGTACGTACTCACGGCGTAGTATCCGAGTTCCATTGATGTTAAAAGGATCGTAAGAATCGCGGCCAAAGTAATAAAAATAATGTGTACACAGGTACACCAGCTATGTATGTGTGTATGTGCAAGGTCGCTTTCGTTTCGTGGCACGTGTCGTCGGAAGTCGGAACAGATGATTCTGATGAATACGGTTTACGTCCCATTGTTGATACTCCAAACAAGTACAAAAAAGTAAACCGGTCAGCGGGCCTTTTATCGT
Organism: Potamanaxas melicertes; assembly: GCA_018250815.1. Taxonomy (NCBI): domain Eukaryota; kingdom Metazoa; phylum Arthropoda; class Insecta; order Lepidoptera; family Hesperiidae; genus Potamanaxas; species Potamanaxas melicertes. Next base: position 9,314 of record DWOE01000007.1, read on the forward strand.
CTCTCGCAGGAGCACGTCGAAATAAAGTAATAATAGTAATAACAGTCAATCCCATCTCGTTCATTTTCTTTTTTTTTTCCGCGCAACAATACAGTTATGGCTCGGGCTTTTTTTTGTAGATACGCAAAGGGATAGCCCCGACGGCGTTTAATATGTAAAGGAAGGCAAGGTTACACTCACACAGACGCGGGCCGCGTGTCCGTGCACGGTGTGCCTGTGGTGGAGGGAATCCCCAACTTTTTACAAACACAATCAAAGAGTTATGTAATGTTTGCTCGTATCCGCCAGCGCTCACGGACTGCTACTGTTGTTTGTACGAATGCCGATATTATACATACATTACCGGCCTCTTGTATTAGTCATAGGTCATTAACATTTCTGTTGTACCGTGTTTACTTTTTGTACATTTAATATTGCTGTAACGTCCTTGACGTGCGATATATATTCAGCTCGTTACAGTGTGAGTATTAACGTTTCCGTGTTTTTATTGCACATACTGCATGTAGGTGATGTAATCAGGTGTTTACCTATAATATACATTTGTAAGACGTTAAGGTGAGTTCGTTATTATAAATGACAAAAAAGATGAAGAAATAATTTGAATGCCTGCTTTTTTTCGCATTCGTGCATATAGGTACATAAAATTGAAACTAATAGAGCTTCGTAACTGATCAAAGTAGTTGATCGTGTGTTTGGTTTGGGCTATATGCGTTTGTCTAAGATGCACTGTGGAGATGACTGCATAAAGCATCAAGAATGTTGACTAAATTGTGTAATTCCACTGTGATTGTTAGTATGTGTGTTCTATTGACTGATTTGAGCATTTTTAAACATCTACAAAAAGAAATGAGATGCCACCAAAAACATTTACACATTGTAAAAAACCCAAGTCTCGCAACTCAATTCTTCTAGCGTAAAAAGTTGTAAGATGAGATGTAAGACGAAAGATTTTGTTAGTTTAGCTAATTACGTGATAACCTAAGACAGAATGACCCTTAAGTAGGGTCAGAATAAATTAACCGATTTGGTATTACGTCGATCTCACTACTTTTTACGGGGTCGAAAATGGCATGAAATGTCTCGAGAAATCCTGAAATCCTAAAACGTTTAATTTTTTTTTTTTAATCTTTAGCATAAATGATAAGACCAATAGATTGATATTTTCGTTCGGACTAGAGCTATATAAACGGAAATATTAAGTTTAGAAAACTGAAGTACTTCAGCAAGTACCACTAAGATCCTATACTTTTTGGTTTGTCACTATGATTTTATTCTAAGACGTTGCGAGCCATAGCGTACTTATACAACACTCACACCATAATATTAAGCATATTACCAAGAGGCAGATATCCCGCCGAAAACCTCAACATTAATATTCAACATGCAGCAACAGTTTCACGTCATTTGTTATCAAAAGTGAAACTAAACGCGTCACGGTTGCTTTCGGAATAATACCGAAACAAACGTTGCAACTAACTAACTGTTGTTTGTATTATTTATTATTAATCGAGTGTTGAATTGGGTTAATGTTTAGGCCGTTGATAATGACATAATGGCGGTGTAAGTAGGCGAGTGCGATGCCGGTCGGTCGGCGGCGGAATCCGGTCGCATTCCTAACGGCTGTGCACTTGCACTGTCGCATTTCATGTAATAAAACGCATTTCGCGACGCATACAACAGCACACCGCGAGAGCCGGTTGGTCGGAAGGTATGCAGTGTGTTTATCATTAACGTGGTTCATTAATAACACGTCGGATTATCCACGCAGAGGCGGATATATTCAGTGATTTTACGGCACACCGCTATATGATCCTATTATTTAAATTATTAATGTGAAACCTTACAAAAGGTATAGATAGCTGCATGTTTGTGACCCATTCACGGCAAAACAGATTTAGCTAATAACCTGAATACACTTTATTTCTCTATTTCTATAGATAACTCAAATCGGAGTTAGAAAGTAGTAAGAGTTTTCTTTCCGTCTTTAGACCAGTAATGCAGAACCAGCAATACCAGCATCGTCATCATAAATATCTTAAGGTGTAACCTTTAATCTTCAGCATGTTGTTTATGTCTTGTGTTTCGGTTGCGAAGACATGATCATGTCTGATAGTGAATTTGACCAGAATACCCAACCCCACCGTGAACCCACCGTGAAGCATCATGTTATTTGTGAATAGTGTTTCGGTTGGGTAGGTGTTGTGTCCGGAGACACCAGAGGCGACCATCTTAGTTCTCATGAGTAGCAACGCACCCACGTACGATCTCAAAAGGAACCTTTGTCTTATTTTAAATTGGACGCGGGTGTGTATGGGCCGCGGAGACCACTTAACATCAGGTGGCCTACATACCTAACCGTTTGCTACTCAGTAATTGTTCAAAAAAATCTCTAAATAGCACATAGTTACCAATGACTTTATTAAAGCATATCTGTTAAAAAAAATGGATGTCACCTTCTCTGATGGTGTAAACTAACGTGAGGAAATCTGAGATGATACCTAAGAGATAGAACTCTTAGGTATCATCTCAGCTTTCCTCATGTGGCCTCAAAGGCCACGTTACCTGACTCAAATACACTAGTATTGCAGTCAGATCATTTATTTTTGATTTCAAAGTTAAGACTTGTTTTCAATTTGATACAATATAAATTCCCTACAAATGAACGTAATGATTCGGGCGATCATATGTTGGGAGAATAAAGCTTACATTTGGTTCTAAAAACACGAATGATTCTCATACAAAATTATTAAGTAGTTAGTAAAAGGATTTTTCTATAATGCAAACGAAATGGTAAACTCAAAACTATTACAGAATAAATTTTGCGATTAAACAAATATGAAACAATTTTTCATTGTCAACGTAACGTAGATATACAAAGGCAAAATGTTTTAAATTCAACGAGCGCGATTCCGTTGCCCGAGTACTGGTACTGGGAACGTTACCTTTGTTTCGGCTTATGTAAAGACTGGAATACGAAGTGCCTCCGCTCACAAAGTCAGTATTTTTAATTCACTGTCCCTCAGACTTCAGCGATTACGCTACGAGCTTTTTTCAGCTTTGTCTTATTGCCCTGTATTCCGATCAAGCCCGACTTATTCCCGCCAACTTGAACCCCCAACAAAAAAGTTCCCTCTTATATCTTTAAATGAGCTTTTATGAGTCGCTTTAAGACTCTCAACGCCGAGGCAATAGGTCACTACGGCGTCGGGTTTATTTTAACGCCCGATTATGATCTGCCTTTGAAAGGGGAGGCTTTACTTCTCATGATGGCTTTACAAGTTTGTATGCCGGCCAAAGTTCACGGCATTCATTTTTCGATACGAGCAAAATGTAAGCGCCGCCCTCTCGAAACGTTGATGGATATTGCATTGTTCAATATGATACATATGGGAGTGCGTGTAACGGTGATATAGAGGTGCGTGTCAGGCGTAGGTGTGCGCGGGCTGCGCATCTACCCGCGGGTCAATTACTGCATAAATCAATACGGATGTCGCCCCGTGCGCCGGCTCTTTGTTCCAGCCGACTGGAGATACGAGGCCCGTCTCAGTGGTTCCAGCTCTGTCCGGAAAACTCGCTGAGGTATCGCGGGTCGGATGATTACTTATTAACGTAGGTGGAGGCTGGCTGGCGCGGGCGGGCCGCTTCGAGCTCGTCGCGCGAT
>DWOE01000008.1:0-12847 GCA_018250815.1 Potamanaxas melicertes
AGAGAATATAAATAAATGCATTTAAAAAATCTTAAGTTTGACACACTTTTTAGTTTGACATTTTGTCCTTTTAATGCGTTTTAATAGTGATTTCTGTTGGTCAATACGGCCGGTCTTAGTTTAGTGCTGTACTTTGTGATTGTGAAGCTTTAATTATATTAATAAAGACTTCTGTTAAGGACAATAAAACAAGCTTACGTTTTTTTTTTAACTGAACCCTAATAGGCGTGAGATATGATTTTAACATGTCCTTGAATGTTCTGTTCCGGACCATTTAAAGTCGATTATATAAAAGTAAAGCCATAATCGATTTGCGGTGAGATAATTGCGTGAAACCAAGCCACAATGATTCTCACTTGAAATCAACTGCAATTACATGTGAATACCTACTGAGCATTGATGTAATTCGATAGGGTCTACAGTAGGTAATATCATTTTCTAGACTTCCGTCTGCTATTAAGCGAATGACCATTTTAATTGCTCTTTTAAATTAATGTACGGTACGTGTCTGCGAAATGATATAACTATTATATAATCATACATAATTCCGTATGACCTCCACGTACTCTGGGTGATGGTAAAGCACCTCTCGGGAGAACTTTAAAAACAAGCCTTGCGTTATTTTAAAAATATTAAGATGAATACAGGTTTTAAAATTACTGCTCTGCCTATTAGTAGTTTCCAAACAAATTTCCAAACAAATAAGTTTTTAATGAAAAAATACCTAGGTTTTCACTTCCAATATTTCAACCGCCCTTTCATATTTTGAATGAAGGGTATCCCTGGGAAAACCAAACGAAAAATTAAAACGAATAACGCGGCGCCATGTTTGATCGCACCAGCGGCAGTAAAGCTATCATAAAATAATGTAGCGGGCAAAGTTTACGACCGTAAACATGGAACTTGTTTGAATTTCCCATGCTCGGTACCACGCGTGTAGAGTACGGGTACGAACGCGCACATAACCTCGTATGTCGTGCGATCGGCTCGTATGGATGGTAATCTCGGCGAAACGGCGATATCATCTCGAAACACCTCCCTATATATCTCCCAAGGAATGGCCTCGGGAGATATTTAGGATTAGGACTGTATATGAGGAAGTGATACATACAGTTAATCTTTGTAGGGACTACATTCGTACTAAAAGAATCCTCCGAACTGTCCTCCTGTATGTTACGGAGCTGCAACTTCAGCTAAAAATACAGTAAATTTTAAACATTAAACAACGTTCTGTAAGAGGAAAGAGCGTTATGAGCTTTTTGGTGTTCGTAACAAAAATTGCTCAAATCTTTCTTCGGCCGATTGGTGACTTGGCAGGTTTTTACAGTTAAGAGTAGATCTAAATGCTACAAGCACACTTTTCAGACCACAAGTAAATCCTAGGACTTTAGTTATGATAGCAGTAGAAATTTCTATCTGCTGTTTGCGACAAAGTTCTAACTGTCCCTTTCCCTTTAATGTGAACGTGCCCTCGTTCATCTAAACACCATCAACAATGCCAATCTCTTAAAGCCCGCTCGTCATTGTCATCGTGATGCAATCTCGCAACCTTGTGCGAAATTGACATGAAATTTGTTATAACCGTGCGCACAATTCGATCGGCGTCGATGAAACGGGAGTATAGGTGAGGGTCGGCTCAAGTTCAGGTGACAATGTCGCCGTGACGTCTGACCCCGCCGGACGCTCTCGGCGCAAAACGTTGGGAAGGTACAGAAGTCGACCTTCACAGATAACCAACCTAGATACCAACATAGACTTCGTACACTGATGTTAGCTGATATCTAACATCATATTATTCGTGAAAAGTGTTTCGGTTGGGGACGTGTGGTTACCGGATTCACTAAACCTGAGGCGACTATCTTAGTCCTCAGGAGTAGCAACGCACCCATGTACGATCTCAAATAGACCTTATATCCTATTTGAGGTTCAACAAGGGTGGCCATGGGTTGCAGAGACATCTGCTGACGATCAGGTGGCCTGCATGCGCATTAGCTATACATTAATCATAAAAAAAAACAAATCTTGAAGAATTGCGAAAAGTTTGGAACAGAAGTGTGGCAGGGTTTCTACCCATTTCTCACCATTACCCATTTCCCTGCCAAGCGATCGCCATGAGACTACAACTATCGCCACTAGACTAGATGAAGTTGTAAGATATTGTTGCAGCATGAAAGATCTTAACGTTATGTATAATATTATCTAGTGCAGGATATATTTAATAACTAATTGATACATTGCTTTGGTACTGCCACTCCTTTACATACTCTCCAAGCGATTTGATCTAAGGTAACGATTTCTATGGCTCATATCAATAAACAATGCTAAAGATACAACACGCTCGTTGCGTTTTAAGTGTGACTTCTATTTATTAATTCTAGTATATTAGTGCTGTAGGTACCGAAGCGCGCATTGTACGAGATTAGACTTCTGTAGTCTCTTTACTCCGTTCTCTCGGACGCCATTCAACGGATCACCTCGGGCCGTAATGCGATTACAATGATGGTTGATTCGCAAATCGACAGTGACCCACTTGCCGGTCATCGAGAGTGACACGGGTGCGGGCGTCCATTGAATGGAGCTTCGCGTCAGCTGATCCATCGCGCCTGTATATTGTCTGACGATATTGCGTAGAAAAGAAAATGATTACAATAATTCATTCCCTTTAATCGTAGCCTCTAAGACTAATGTCAAGCAAACAGAGGGTGAAAAAACTCACGGCACACTTTTAGAATAAATAAGGAAATAGATTTATTCTTAATTTAATTGTAGGTACTAAGAAATAATTAATTAAAATTCTGAAACAATAAAAGAGATACAACTGTTGTAGTAAAAACTTAATGTTTGCATATTGTGCCAGGGAATAGCCGGATACGGACTCGAGGAATTTTAAAGATATGGATGGGGTCAATGAGCTGCTTAAGTTGCCATGAGCATTTACTGCATATATAAAGCTAAAAATAATATCAATCACTAAACCCGTCATCCATATCTACATGACGACATCGTATAAGAACATGACAATATCTCGTTCACACCGGTGTGCCGTTAGAATTGGATTGACCTCCCTCCCGTAACGCGGCGTGAATGTTGCCCGTGAAGTTTCGGTAATAAGGTTTCGATGCATAATTCTAGGTTGCGCAATCCTATCGGCGTATAATCGAATGGGAGGGTCATTGTTTGTAACGGTACCGCTCGTGTGCCCGAGCGGTGTGTGAGATGAATTCTATTAGCCAGGTGCTGATGAGTAGGTAGGAAGGCGATGTCTGCGCGCGGTGGCGTCGGCAGGTCGTTTACACTACGGAATTTTATTCTATATGAGGTTAAACGTCGGTGTCCATGGGTTACAGTGTACGTTAAACATCAAATGCATGTCCGTTTGCTAGTTATGTTTAAAAATACCTCGAGCACTTATCCGCAGGTAGTGCCAGTTAATCAAGTTAATGTCGACTCGCTTCGCCGTATGCGATGCCAGATTCTGGGCATATCAATTCGTGTATCTGTCTATCTGCATTTGTTATTAATGCCTTCGAAAGTCGCCTTGACACAATACACTTCACGCTTCTGGCGAGGTTCGCCAGATCTCGTAATCGAACAAACAAACTGAACGTGGGTTTCAATATTCCCCCGTTCACTGTGAACCCGGCCGCGATGGAAATGTGCAAACACTCGGCGGGCCGCGGCCGAGAGCCGTCCTTGTTTGGGTGAACATCGCGATGATTAATCAAGGATGTTACGATGAGCGGTGCAATAATTCAGCCGTTGATATTCAACTCGCGTGTCGCTCGTCCGTCATTTCGCCGGACTCTTCCTAGAAAGCGAAGTGGCCCACTTGATGATACGAGTAGGAAACTTGCACACTGCGCCACACCGCCGGATATGGTGGCAACGTCACATCCAACTGTTGATTTTCACTTTTATTATGCGCACCGCCGAAATTTCGAATCGATATCTCGTTGCGTACGCGCACCGAAATGTAATATGACAGGTAAAATATTGATGACTGTTTTATCGACATTCATCTTTAGATTTTTATTCCTTATAAATTTGGAACTTTTTTTACTTCTGGATTGGACAGTCTGTTAACTTTCTTACGAACGGTATTCTTTAAACGCTTACTCAACATTAAAAGAGTAATATTACATAATAATATTAACTACCTACGCGTCTCCGTGTTGGCTAAATCGAAGTGACGTGGATAGGGAGCGAGGGGTGGCAAGGTAATTATCTTATCAGTGGGAATACAGACAATGCTCCCGCTGAGATGCGCCGGCCCTATCGCGACCACCCGCCGCCACGGTGCACCGAACAAGTGCCTACAACAACTACAACATTATTACGGGAACATGATTCAGCGGCGCCACGGACAACCTCGAGAGGTGAAACGTCAAACTTCTCGGAACGTTGCCCAGCGCCAACGTCTTCGACTCAATTCTCTGGAGAAAAGTTTCTCGCGGAAAATGTTGCTCTTGCCGTCCATTAATCTCGTCCGTCCAGGCGACATTATGCCACTGTCTCGATATTTAAAGGCTCATTTGCTCAATTCAACGTCGCTAACAATCTAAGCGACACGATTATGGATTATGCAATATTTCTGCCATAATCCACTCCGCAATCTCGGTGACTGTTCGATGAATGCGTCATTCTTTTGGAGTTCTTTCTTTAATCGTCCTCGCTGATATTGTTTCGTCGAAGCTCCTCTTAATTGTGGCCAGCGAAATAATTGAATGTTCTAGCGGGGAAACTCTTATCTGGAGCGTAATAAATCGGAGCTTCGGATTGTGATCGAACCGCGAGCTAGTCGACTGATTAATGAGTGAGCATTTTTTAATTAACGACCTCGCCAAGGCTCCGCGTACTTATCGTAGGAACTGCGCTCGCGCATCGCGTTAGCTTTCGCCCAACGTTAAACTGAATTATAAGCTCCAGCGGAGAAGTTAATTGCGTGTATACTATCGACATTAGCTATTCCTCGTTCGATAATGGCGTTCGGGCGGTCGCGTCGTGATGTTCCCCGGGTTATGCAAGCCATTGTCGTCTCGGGTTCACCCTCAAAGAATACGTAGCGAGAGAGAGTTTAAGCAGGTATGAACTGTTATAGGATCTGTGTAAACCATCTCCATTGCATTTATCAATTTATATGTTTCCTTTGCTTGATCCTCTGTAACTATTTAAGCCTGAGATACATTAAAAGTATCGCAAACGCTAATCCTGGTTTTAACTACCTGTTGAGGTATTAAGTTTTAACTAAATCTGTTCAGTCTTATTTGCGCAAAAGAGTAATAATGCAGTGTTAGTCTAGTAGCTAAGCTCTTAACCAAGAGGTTGGGGTTCGTTTATATGTTTTGTACTTTATCAATTAACATATTTTTTGTTCTTTGCTGGTACTAAGATCTCTCTCTATAGCTTGGTTCTATACACAATGTATACATGTTCACACCGTCGCCTGCACAAGCCGCGACGCTACGTACGAAATTACGATCGGTATCGGTTTCGGGTAATGGCGGTTTTGAGTTCATTATTTTTGTCATTGATGTCACGAAGCGCTTTACAACATCTCTTGTCACGATTCCTGACGTAACATCGGTTTCCACGCTCCGGTGACACATCGGTTATGTTGTTTAGCGCATAATGCTTTTTGCGGTTGATCGTCGCGGCGGAAAGATTTTACGATGTTTATTTCGGTCCCGGTATGGGTATTTCGTACGTGCTCGGCGACGTTGATTGCGTATTGTTTGGTACGAGCGCGTCCCGGGACAAAGGCACGCGAGTGTCATCGACTTTCAAGCATCCTCTGTAAAGTCGGTCTCAAGTTCCCATCTTCCACTTGATCTCGGGTGTTCAATCGACGTCTTCGGAGAACACGATCGGCGTATCGATAGTGTGGTATGACCTTCGTGTCGGCCGCCATTACTCTTCGGTCGCTAATGATAGCCGGTCCGAGCAATCAAACTCTATTCGCGAGTGAAATCCCCGCCTTAGTCTCGCTTGACCCTTGTGAAGAACACCTCTATACGGCCATTGTGCAATCAGATATGTACTCTTTAATGCAACAATGATGACCATACAATGATAGTCTTTTTGCTCGTTGCTTTGAGTGTGACTTTCAGCTAATGGACGTCTTTTACGTAAATTATTTTGTTTCTTATAAAGCATGTTTAGAGGAATACTTGTTTTAATGCTTAAGAGGAAGACGGTGCGTGTGGTGATTTCTGAAATCTGAATTATTATTATTAATAATGTTTGTGTTTATTTGACTGACAGAATGAGAACGGGAACTTTTGCTTCTCGCAGAATTCATTAGCATCTTGTAATGGATTACATGAATCGTTCAAATTTCAGTGAATTCATTAAATGAGCATTTCGTGTTTTTGGTCAAGTTCTGAAACATTCTGAAAAGCAGGTGAAGATACGGGTTTGTATAAGGTCTCAGATAAACGAAACCTTGTCAGAGTCTATTTCCATATCCTTCGTCATTGCTAAAATCTATAAAAACCGGAATCGTACACTCAAAGTTCTCTCCGCAAAGGCGCACATGTCGGTCAGGCGGTCACCCATCCAAGTACTGACTGCACTGACAGTGCTGTAATTTTCAATAGTTTGCAAGTTACTTCTCCTGCCAGGATGTCGCGCTTCATACATTTACGTCATACAAAAGCTAGTGTTTAAATTACCCAGGTTCTCGCGTTAATAATTTCAATCCTTAGTATTACATAAGTCTAGGAACGGCACTAGATAGTGAAATTAATTCTTACAAAATGGACTGTAGTTCTACGTGAGTATATCAAAAACCAACAAATAAAAACAAACAACTTTCTAATTAAAGTATCTTTGTTTTGTATTCCCGACGAGGTTGGAAGTGAACACGAGGTCTTTTAAACTACTCTTGCACATAGATAAACATGGCGTTTTGTATCGAGTAGAAAACGTGGACGGTTGAATATTCATTTCAATTAAGTAGAACGATGTTAGGTGCCTTACAAATGTGCGCCGCGTGTGGTGCGAAAGTGATGTGGTATATTTATGGCGTATTTATGGTCTTAGTGCAATTTGTTTGGGAGTTTTCCATGTCAGTCATAGTTTCTTTTGATGTCTTCGATGTTCCTCGAATCAGGTGGCCGATGATGCTACCACATCTCTCCAAACAGGAGGGAATGTGGTGCATCACGGGGAGCTATGAGGATAGTAGTATCTACCTAGGTGAGCTCATGTACCACATGTAAGTCATGCACTTGTAAGTAACAGAGTAACAGATTCTATGAACAAAAAAAGGAAAATGATCATTATCTCTGATTAAACTACAGTCGAAGTAAGCCTTGCAACGTTCCAAATTTAAACTCTTTCACTCGGTATTTTTTATAAACTTTTCTAACAAACGATGAATATTCACAGAGCGACGGGTATTAAATTTTAAAATTCGTTCGATTCAAAGTTAGAACATTGTCTCCTTGAACCGATTCCGCTTCGAACCGTTCGAATGTTGCAAAATGCCGTTCGCTAGCCCGCTCGCTCGGTGCTACCGATTCGTCTCGATGTTGGGCACATCGACATTCGACTACCGATTCGAGTCGGCGATTCAATTATGGAAACACATGTAATGTAAATGTCACTCGCCGCAATGTAACTATTGCGGAGGTGGGCGGGATACGTTGCGCAAAGATTGCCGTCCGAAACTAACCGTGTACGAACGTCATACATCGGTTGTCTGTTTTGCTAGGATATTGTTGTTTTATTCACTAAGTTTAGAGCCTTTTGTTGTTTGATTTTTAACTAAGCTTCTTTGGGGACTCACGGTCTTCGTTTTTTAATTGTAATTAGATTGGAGGTGTAATTAATCGGTGCATAATGATTGATTGTGACAATTAGACTCCATTGTTCGATGTTGAACCAAAGTCGATCTGTATGTTAATGAAATGTGATCTGTTTAATAATTAGTTTTTTTTGTTTTTCCAGGTAAGGCATCGAAATTTCTGGAAGATGGTGATGGACGCATGAGTCAACGGGTAAAGTGCAAGTCCAAAATAGTCATGAGTTTTTACACGGTTACACGTTTTTAGCGACAATGTTGGGATGTCTTTTGAAAATTTGTAGACTGACAACGTAGTTATTGATTAGAGCACTGGAATCTGGATCTTTTATCAGTACTGTAACAGTAATATAAAACGAACAAAGCATAAAATAAAAATTTCAATTCAATTTGAATTATACGAAACTAGCTATGTAAGTTTTTAAAAAAATATGCATCGAAATCAAGCAGAAGCTACTCGAAGCTAATTCTATCAATCAAAAGCATTATATATTTTTGTAATTGAAGACCCCAGCGAATCTTTTTTATCTATCTTTTATCTACCTTCGACTAAAGTAGCTGCGTGTGTATACCGCGCTTAAGGTATTCGAAGCGCGAGCGTAGTGCCATCAGTATGCGCCCGAGCACTCCACGGACGCGATTTGACGAATGAATCACTCCCTGGAGTATACTTCACAGAGCAATAGAGCGTAGAAACGTTCTTACACCGTAGGTAAGAACGTTTCTAACGTAAGATGTCGTAAATTTTTCTATTTTTTTATATACTCGTAAGACAGCCCACGAATAACGGAAGTTTAGGGGTTAGTAAAAATAATAGTTTTTCTACTAAGAAAATAAGTATATTGCAATTGACATTGCTTATAAATTACTAGCTACGTACTAGTAGTAGAACACAAGGTACTAATCCATGTAGTTAACTGCCTATTTACCAAAATCACTCAATTCTACTAAGTTGTATAGATGTTGCCGCGGTTACAAATATCCATACATTTATCCTCACAAACTTTCATATTTATGATATTGTTAGGAGACTGGCGCTTTCTCGGTGTTTCTCGCGTGGCATAATGGTGACAGACATACTCGTACCTGTTTACTAGTTTTAGAATAAAGCAATTAAAATTTCAACGGTTCATACACGAGCGTACAGTTCATACCAGCTTACTAGCTCGCTTGCTTATAGAATACACGCTATTCTCTACGATCCACTCCCGTTTTCTTCGTACACGGCGCGGCGCGTTGGTCGCTCCCTGACGTGACGTCACGATTTCGGTGTCGCACGCGCCTCGCTCACGAAATTAAATTACGTTAATCTGTTTACATTTCCGTTTCGCATAATTACGTCCAGTGTGAAGCGCGCAGGATTTATTGTCATTGTCTCGATGACTAAATGATCTCTTTTCGTCTCTGACTGAATTGTCTTTTTACTGTTGTGACTACATGTAGGTATTATTACTCATTTAAAACATTCTACGAAATGTTTCTTTCAGTTTCAGTTAAGTGTTATGAGCTTGACGGTACCTATATGCTATTTCTATGAGTAAACAACACTTAAAAGCAATTATTATAAACTAGAATATGGTATGGCAACATTTATCACGCGCATTTAATCGTCGATCGTCGTCAGGAATGGAAGGCTATCGTTCCGTGTAGCGAGCTTTATGTACAACCGGCTGAATGGCGACAGGAACCATTTAGTTCCTGCCATCGTTTGCGACAATCGCTTGCGCAAAAGCAAAATAAACCCGCGTCGCTTATAGACATCGCAGAACAATGGAGATGCCGATTGCAACGCCTCAAAACTCGCTCAGTTTTATTGTTATCGCGGCGTATATGTCAAGGTGCCGTACCGTTTCGAGAAATGGAATGCAATATTGTCCACAATGTTTAAAGCTCAGCGCGTGGCCGGCGATAGTATGCGGCCGATGCGAGTCCAGATATGCATCGGACCGGCCCCCGCTATCGTTATGCAGTCTTACGTACTCGTACAGCGGCGGTATCTCCCGCGAGCATCGACGCACGCTGGAAACACGGCCCACGGAGAGAACCGGCGCGGCGCGAAATCGAGACGAAGTAGCGGTCCTACCGCAGGGCACAGCCAAGTAGGCCACCGATTACGGCGTTTCCTCAAAGTTATTAGCCGTCGTCGACAAAGGCCGCGGTCTGCGGTGATCGCGCGGCCGCCGGCTACACACTTTTCCGTCATGAAACGTGTGTGTAGGTCCTAGTAGGTACACGCACCGTGCGGGCCCGTTTCACAGCGTTCGTGTTACACATCCGCGGTCGTACCATTCGAAACGAAACGGACACCGTAACTCGATACAGTCTTCCGAGCGACTCTCTCCTGCGGAGAAATGCAGAGCGGAACGCTTCCTAGTGTGGTACTCTCCTGGCGGATCGGTTGCGGCGCAGTTTCGTTTCCATTGTGCGGGGACGGTGAGTGTGTCGCGATTCGGTCGTGTCGCAGTTCAGAGGGCAGCCGCCGTTACGGCGCCGGGCCTCTCACAATGGAAGCGAGAGTTGGCTCCCGTGTTAGCTTCCGCAGATCGCTATCGCACCCCGGCTCCTAGGATCATTGTTGATACACGACTTCCGAGATACGAACCGGACGAGACGCCACGATTCGAGTGCATTGTTGCCAAAGTCACAACTATCTGGATCGAAAATTTGTCTAGTTATTAAATACCATTTTGATGTGTGTTATTTTCGTCAATTAAGGATGTAAGGAGTGCCGTCCGTACCGTTCGAATAATAGAGCCATTAGAATGATTGGGTCTCAAAATCATCGCCATGAAATTCTCATTAGCCCGAGACAACTAACAGAGAAATTAACAATACTTATATGAACGTTTCGAATCGTTTAAATATTCAATTCAACGACAAAGTTATTACAGGGAATTCGCTAGTCATTACTATGTCGTGGAGATTGTTGTTAAATCTGACGAATTTCATTTACCCTTCATCCGCTACCCACCACAGACTAGGTCGCTTACATTTGGTCGATGCCTTTTTTGGGCTCCACAAACGACTGCTTTGTCGAAAGCAGAAGACACGTACGCTCGTAGGTGAGCCCAGCCTCGATTATGTCAATTTTCGCAGAAAACAATGGCCGGCGTGTCCATGAGGATCGCAATAATTTATGTAGATAAGTGAATTAAGTTTTATTGCTTGGTTAGACGACCTCCATTAGTTTTAATTGAAACATTGCTTTTTATATTATCTTTAGTAATATATGTGTCTTATACTGTGACAAGAGAAAGAAAACGCAATACTTGTATGGAAAATTCTGCGATTACATAATCAATTTAAAGCCTGCGAATTCTAAGGCAATCACTTATCGTCAACTTTGTAGACACCATAATCAATGTTCCAAAGATAGTGATCCATTTAAAGACACCATTTCGATGGGATCTAAAGGATGCTGAATTTGTTGGCAGTTGACGTTAAGCCCAGCCTAACCCCTGACAAGTTTCAAGCCAGACATTTCCCTCGATGTGTGCAGCTTACAAAATTATCTGATTTACGCATCTCATTCTCGGTAGTGGGAATAAAGCGACGCAAAAGCTTAAAGTCCTCGAAAAGGAAAAGTGTTACTATAAATCTTCGCTATAAACCTCGTTGAGATCGTTTTGCAAACGTATTGTGCTTTTGTGTTGTATACGAAACGCACATGGTCTAAATCTCCACGAACACTAATTCTCCTTTTGTTTTCCATTCAAGTCGACAGGTCGCGCACTATCGTGGCCCGCTACTGTCTCCACCCAATCTCCGGAACATTTACAATGTCAGAGAGTGCCGTTGCCCACCACTTGCATCACTAAATCTCCTCACCGAACACAATGGGGCCGACTGGCCGACGATTATTTCCAAGTGTCGGATATTTGCATGAGTTCTGACCCCCTAACCGGGGGCATTGTTTCCTTCGATTTGAATGGCTAATAATAAATGAGCCTTCAGCGAGTTTCGTAAGTGGAACGAACGTAAGGCCCCGATCTTTAGAAATGTTTACCTGATATTTGCGGTTGTTAGACGGTTTCTCCTATGATTTATAGCCGTTGTAGGAAATTTGTGGAGCAGGTAGTGGAAGGTTTATTAGTCGGCCTCTATTTAGGCCAGGCTCGATACCGCGTAGGTATCTGAGGCGTGCACCGTTTCTGATTTCTCGTCTTTTCTCAAAGCATTGTGTTCGTCGTGGAAAGTATCCGGGGCGGTCGTTATCTCCATTCCTAAAGGTCATTATTGGTATATACGGCCGAGTCAAAACAATAGTATGACCACTTAAACGCATTAAGCCCTATGAAGCGGCACACATTGGGCTCTCACAATGCGTGTACAAAACGAATGCAGTCGGTACTGTCGGTAGGGAGTGCACTGTCAGTGACCCTCGGTGCCGCGGTCCGATGCCCATTAATTATTCTATTACAGCAATGGCACCAGTGATCGGAGCGCGCACGCACGCCTTTGATCTGAGCGTGCGCTTCAATTCACTACCCGCCATATGAATTGGAAAAAGATGCTGCGACCCTAGTACGTATCTTATCCTCGAATGCATTTTAAAATCACATGTTCGATCTCACTCAGTATTGAATTCCGATTGAACGGCAAACGAAGTCAATATTTTTGTGTGTTTCTTAATTAAATTGTTTGACGATTTATGAAAGTGTTGTCCGAAATACCTCCAAGTAAAGTGTGAAAGCTTGACGATCGATATCGCAAATTAGTTCAGTGTTTTAGACCAACAATCTGTGTTCCAAATCTGGCGCCTCTGGTTCCGATCGCCGGGTTAATTTGCTCTTGTTCAACTAAAAGATACATGCACTAATGACCACGTTCCCGTTCGTGACCTCCGATTCCCTCCCTATTAAGGTGAAATGGCACCTTCGTGAGCTGCGTGTTACCTCTGGTGTCCACTACACCCTTCACCATTTCCCCTTCTCTCTTCAATTGCATCTGTTCATTCTGTCAAGTCGGGAGTCATAAGTTCCTTTTTTAAATTTAAATATCATCTGCAATAACGGTGAAGGAAAACATCGTGAGGAAACCTGC
>DWOE01000009.1:0-12440 GCA_018250815.1 Potamanaxas melicertes
TATTACTAGAAAAACAATTAATAAATTTAATAATAAATAATGGTCTGTAATTACGTTTAAAAGTTTAGATAATAAAAAACGTTCAACTTTCCGACACTCGAATCGATAACTTCCGTCGCTTTTTATCAACAAGCCTGACGGACAAGATCGGTCGTGAGAAAAGAAATTTCGAAGACAAAAAGCATCGGAAGGGAAGCGGAAACGCTGTCTGTTTTAAGTAGTGCGTCATTTCCTTTGTGGGCCGATAGCGCCACGTATGACGATAAACAGTTATCGAGTAATTCATTACTTATTACCATTTACACGAAGCGTAGATAAAGAATTCATTAGATACATGTTTTCCGGCGCCGGTCGCTTACTCAACGTCTCCGGACGATTACAATGAGCTCGCAAACCTAATTGAATCATACTTAAACATAATGAAGAATATCAGAAGATACCGCGTATCATGAGCTCGTAACGCCTATTATGATGTGGCTACAAGTAAAACACTAGTGACAATAGGACAATAGTACGCGAACAAAGCGTTACCCAACAGTTTATTAATTACGGCCAGCCGGTAGGAACCGGCGGATTTTCGAACTTTTGAAACGCTATCTGGCCTCCATTGTTGCGAATATCTCCGGCAATGCTAGCGGCTCAAGGCGAGCGGTGTCATTGCTGTACAATACTCCGCAATCAGGTCAAGGGTCCGCGCCCGCGCCGACTCGCAATACACGCACCGACACGCATCTACCGACCGACCCCATGCGCCGCCGAACCTGTACGCCCTTACCGATCAGGTGACTCCATTGTGTACAAAAGGAATATTTTATGCACCCTTATCGACCACATTCCGAAGGGCTTAAAAATTCCGATTCCATCCATCCGTATTCTGAAGCTTCATTGTTAATTTAATAAGGTCCCTTTGTAGACTTAACCAAACAGATTAAGAATAGTTTTTATTCCAACAATCTCTTTTATCCGTGTAAGAAAACTTTGATGAGATCGGTTTGATGCAAATCGGCGTCCTCCCACGATTGGGGCAACAACCCAGCTTTGTGTGCGTCTCCTCGATATGCCCGCTGAGTTGTCCATTACGCTTCGGCGAGCTCCAGAGAGTGTTCGAAATGGTTTCTTTGACCTGGCTTGGTCGCGCTTCGTTTGACATTCGTCGGAAAATCGAAAATGCGTTTGACGACCGCTAATCCGTCTACGTGTATAACGATGTACAGTTACCGCAGCCGGTGTACAAACGAAAGCGCATCTCTATTTGCACAACAGTATTAACCCGGGCCGCTTTGAGTGGACAGACGGTGGAAAAAGGTAAAATTTAATACCCTTCAGCGGAGTATCATCAAAGCGAACGCTGTCAAAAGCGTCGTTTCGCGATGCGGAACTGAAGGCAACGCGACCGTGCCTCAAATGTAAAAACTTTTGCTTACCGCTCTCTACCTTTACATAATATCGTAGCCGCCTCAGAGACTCGCGACTCCAAAGTTTACCTCAAAGCGGGAATGTTTCACGTGGTTATTACAATATAAAACTTAATCTTTTGCTACACGACAGGCACCGAGCTATTATTTTTGTCGCGTTTATGGCACCGAATAATTTATTAAAAAACAAATGGCAACCACATAGTTTGATTGATGCCGGCCATTAAATAAATTTAACAGGATATTGCAGATGTGTTTCCAGTTTTATCACATGTCGCTTCGAAAGCGGAAATGTTGGTTTTTGTTTCAAGTTTAACGGACACTCATCTGCGGGTCAGGTAGCCAGATGTAAAGACGGTTTGACCCTAAAATCTAAATCTCGTCATTAGGCGTACGTCAACTTTCCCAGAGCATTCTTGCTTGTACGTTTATCCGTGCAACTGGTCAGTCGAAATTTACATACTTCGGCAGCTGACCTTGCCGGCCCCTAATAAATTCTAATGATTATGCACACGCCGCGGTCAATTCAATTCTCCAGCTGTTCTTCGCAATCGTGAGAATGGCCGCAAGTGGGATGGAAGGTGCAACATGATCAAGTGCCCACCCCTAGTTCTGAGTTCTCACGTCTTCGATATAAAGCAACCCCCTTATTATAAATTCGAGTCATCCGGTGCCACGCTGCGATCCCGCGCTGCGTCCGTCGTCTCTCAAAGGTAAACAAGAGCATTAATATTGATTCCGCGTTCTCTTTGCCGCTTTGAAGTGGATTTTCTTAACACTCCATCGTAGTTTTCCCGTCCTTTGAGACTAAAACAAATTATTTTTCTTTATCAAGCCACGGTACTCTCTGCTCATCTCGAGATCGTTTGACATGATAATGACTATGAAAAACATAATGCAAACAGACGCAAATTCAATTTACATCCAAATTGACACAAATTAAGCTTCGGGATTCAATAATTAAAAATGATAAATAAGCTTGGACTTGAACTTAATTCTAAGTAAATTTCTGGTAGAGGTTTAGATGCGATCATTTTGGTTCTATCATTTGAAAGTAGTAAAGACGAAGTCGAAACTTTCAAGAGAAACCTTTGGCAGAACATCCGGTACTTGTTTTGGGGAGGAAATAGAAGTCGGTTTTGACAGATAGCGCAGGTAGCATTCTCCTATCACAGATCGCACACCTGCGTCCAATCAAAAAGTAACAACTTATGCCCACTTCCTAAGCCTTAAAAGACGCAATAGCATTTAACAACGGAAAGCCGGATGTTTGTCGTAATCTATTTTACAAATTTGTCCACAAACAGGAAACACCACGCGGAACTACATTCATGCGACGAAAGTGCCCATTGTCATAGTATCTTCTTTAAAAATTTTAATTTGTCGCGCAGGTTTTTGCAGGAGAATTACATAAATCTCATAGCGCACCAGACAGAACGGAGCCTCCTTTGTGCTCAGATAGTACGAGGCCTTTGTAAACAATCTCAGGTATAAAATTGTCCTCGGCACATTGTTCGCCCCATCCCGCCCACTCCGCGCCAAAATAATAATACCCAGCGAAACGTTCCAGGTAACAAAACAAAACCCGAGTTTTTTTGCGTAACACGGTGTTCAGAAGCCGGATCGGGTGATCGAATGCACCGCAAACAATGACGCCGCTACGATATGAAGGCGTTCAGTTACACAACTCGATACTCGCATGCGGCGTTGTCATCATAATAAGTAGTATCAGGGAAATGTTGGATATTGTCGCGAGTGTGCCAGAAGACGAATGTCTCGCGAAGCAGATTTCGTTTGGACTGGCCGGTGTCTAGTCGCGAAAGTATATTCGCACGTCTGCGGCGCTAACGGTGTATTTATGGCCGTGGCTGCGCTGGCGCTCGCCGGCGGATGTGCCAAATTGGTCCGCGGCACACCCGGCAGACGCCGCCGCGTCGCATACCGGCCCGGCCACCGCCTGACACTACATTTCCTTCCATGCACGAGCCTCAATTAGAAATGATTTAAATTCGACTTCGACAACACGCGATCGCCGCTACCTGCCCGCCTGCAGTCGTTTGGACGAGCACGCAACGCGATACCATCCCGAATCCCGAGCGTACCCCGAGGTGATCGTCGATATATCTGCAACCGCCGATCGGCAGCACACCTGCGCCTACACCTACTATTTGGAAAACGTTTGGAAACACGGTTGCCAAAGGCTCGTGGTGCAAGACCCCGCCGCGTTACAACGGCTCATTTGCATAATACCGGGCGCTCGGTAATCCACCCGTACGTCTCAGTTTCGACAGTTGTATAACTCCGGTGAACCGTGAGAGTCATCGCCGGAGTTGCATAACGGACCCCCGGCTACACACTCGCATAGAATCGGGAGCTGCGCAGATTAGTTTGGCACGCGGCGGGTGCGCCGGGGCGGAGATGCGATTGCGCATCGCATCAGAATATACGGCGTGATTCAGGCGTGCCGGAATTCCGCCAGCCATGTTGGTCGTTTTGGGGCGTTTGCTGGCGACCTCGTACTCGCGCGCTGTTGAGGTCGCGGCAACTGTGCCAATGTCGCGCTGCCGACGCCGACGCCGCGGCCGCCTCCTCGCTCGTGCGGAACAACTGGACTCGTTTAAAAACAACCGTGTGCGCTTCACTCACTGTGTTATTAGGGTAATGGGCGAACTGAAAAACGCTTTCGGTGATGCCTACGCATCTTCCGTCCGCAACGTAGAGGACGACGCGAGCGTTCGTCACGATTATAAATAACGCGTGTTCGCACCTTTTTTGGTTGTACGAAAAGACCGGACGTGGCTACCGGACGTGGACGCTAGTGCATTGCTCTCTTACGTACGAATAATACCTCACTACATTGTCATTCTGGGAAACGGACATCGCCGTCGTCCATACAAAAGAAAATCGGATCGTCAGCTGAATCCGATGCGTAATGTTTATGTGTAGCCCGTCACCTGAACGACAGGTCTATTGTTGGGTGGGAGTTCCGGTGGCTATCTAAACACTCCTGGATTATTTTGACAGGCTTCCTGTCGGGTGTGATTTCTCAATGCGCCGTGGACTTAGGTGTCGGGTGCACAGCTGAGAAAACGCACGACTTGCTATTAAATCGATCGAGTTGCGTAAAACAAAGGTCTGCGAAACCTTGTGCAAGCGGCGCGCCCGCGCAGCAACATATCTGCGGATTTGCGTAACCGCGCACTTATCCGCCGATACGACGCCCGTGTGTTGTGACACGCTCCGCTTGCCTTCATCTGTAATACTTGCATTCATTCAAAATGCCTAGTGTACGAGTCTAAACGGTTGCCCAATAAATAGGGCGAATGGCGAGCAACACCGAATGATTATTGCATAAGCTTCGGTATCATATCGATATTTCATTAGATCACCCCTCAATTGCCCCCGGGAAAATATCGACCGCCACTCTCATAACACGCCATAGCACTATGTGCCCTATAACTCATGTTTCGGTCTCAAAGGTGTTGCTGGACTTAAATTTAGGTGACCATGTCTTCTATAGCCCCATTCTGTGGATAACTTAGACTCGTTTGCTACTTTCAGATCCCAAAAACATAAATATCATTGGCGTAGTCATGCGTTAATCATTAGTCCTCCAGCCCACTTTGTTAGGACGACAACCTGTAACATTCATCGTGAATGCTCGCCAACTTTATACCGCACAATTCCGCAAATGTTAATCAGCCTCGCCTCCCATGGCCGGCGCTGTCACGTCGTGATGTCACCGGTGAGTCACGCGAGGAGCCGGAGTCGGATGAACTGGCTTAACCTCTTCGAGGACTCGTTAACTGTACTACGGGTACATAGGCAAAGACGGTCGAACTTACAGTAGAGAGTTCGCTTTAGCATGAACTTTGCTGGAGTAAGGCCCTTTTGATCTCGTGTGAAGGATGAACTGACTTGACCCCTCGAGATCTACAACACGTCTACATAGATCAGCAAATACTGGTAGATATAGCGAATCCTCAAATCAAACAAAGTTTGTTTAAGTATGAAAGGACTTGGAATGTAACGTCTACTGATTTTCAGAAAATAGGTTCGTTCATTTAGTCGCAAAGTCTAGTAAACCAAACTTTTTGCTATACATACTGGTTCATAGCAGCTTAAAGCGGCAAATCCTTTAATTATAATCACTAATAAACTTTGTTCCAGCAGTTTATATAAAGTGGATTTCTGGAAGAAAACATATTGAGTATCACGTCAACATTTACTTTGAAATCGGTTCGTTTATTAGTTCTGAAGTACCAGTCAACTTTGTACTTTACATGATATGCATACTAGTTGTGCAAAAAATGAAACCTTTACCGTAGCAACGAAGTCATTACGGGTCCAACTAGATGCAAAAAACGGGGTTGTAAACCTTTACCATAGTAACGGAGTCTATGGGTTTGCAATCGGTCACCTTTCCACTCGGTGAGCGCACGCGACCAGATAATTCAAGCGCATTCACTCCCTTGCAAAAAGCGCGCACGTGCCGCCAATTAGGGACGAGACTGCGCCCTCGTCGCACAAGAGCGCTCGCAAGGAACGAAGGAACCTCTGACCGCCAAGACACGCGCTCACCGTTCCCAAGTCTCGCTTTACACCGTTCCGTCTCGTTCCATACGACTTGTAATAAGATTTTACAGCGAACTGGAAACATAACTCCGCGCTAAGTGACGGATTTTATTGTTCTCTCGTTTTTTCCTACGCTCCCCCCGCGTGGCTTATGTCGTTTCGTTGGTAAGCCGATGCATATCCGCGACTCGAAGGTCACTGACCGCAGACTCATCCAGCGTGTCCAAAACACCAACCTTTATTCTAATGAACGCCGATATGGACGATGAACAATCGTTTAATGCGGGCGATGTTAATTCGAAAGCAATTAAGTTCACGATCAATAAATATTTAAAGTTTAATTCGTTCGGCCCCGGCTCGATCGACGGCTCATCTTGCGTGATCGTTTTAACAAGAGTTCAGCTCGTAATACGTTTTCCCCTTGTTACCGTACTAACATGAGTTCCACACCGTTATCGCTTCGCCTTCGACAATGAGTCTGTTGAACTCGGCTGCCCGCTCATTTTAAATGAATTAACCAGGAATGCGCCCACGATGTTACGCATAACATGCTTTTTCCCACACAATACTGTTCCACAAAGAAATTCGAGATAGGTAACTTCAGTCCTGCCGGTATAAAAATAAAAATTGGGCTGAGGCACAATGTGACAATGAATCAGACGGTATGACAGGGCGGAGAATGCTGTGATGAATTCCACATAAGAGTGCGTCAGCATTCGATGACGTCATCGAGAGGGAAGTTATTAAAAATCGGAGGGCGACAACAGGAGGGTTCGGGATGAATCATCTAAGCCCGTATGCGGTCACTACCCTCGCATTTAGTGGGCTATTTATACCGAACCCTAATGTATCGAAAATATTTTCCTACGCTAGAGTAGCTACAACCCAAAATATAGCTCCGCATATAGAACGACATTTAAGTGCCCGTATTTATCGTATACGGTCCAAAATTACGATCTGAACAATTTTACTTTGACGTCATTACCTAAATTAGGATTCTGTTATTTGATGAATTCAAATTAGGCTTCTGTTGTTTGACGAAATAAAATTAGGCTTCTGTTATTTGTATATACAAGAATTACAGTTCACAGTCAAATGGCAAAATCACGAATGTTTGATTGGAAGCTTTTTTCGATAACCCAACCGCTCGTAAACACAATGAACGGACAAAAACCCGTGCACAATACAAAAAAGAACACTATTGGCGCGTCGATTTAATTTATTCACGAGCAAAAACACCGGCGAATAAAATATACATGGCAGGATTCAAGGGAATGCAGGCTGAGGTTCATTTTTATGAGAATATAAAAAAAAACTAGGCGGAGTACTCAAGTTTCGTGTTAAGCTTTATGGCTAAGGGGATCGACCTGGCTACCGATCTACAGCGTAAATCTCAGAGAGCTCGGTCCCTCCATCAAGCTATTGTCTTTGCTGAGATCATAAACTACAAATCTTAACAATGGCCTATCCCATAATTATTCTGTTTTTGTAACAGAAATGAATCCCTGTTCCATCTTAAAATAAATGCTCTGTTTGGCTCGGCGTGGGCGACTTAAAAATCTCGACGCGTAAATGACGCTATACCAACAAACATTTCTTACGCCGCAGACGGAGGAGTTGGCAATTTCGACCGACCTTATTCTTTCCAGTAAATAATTTCATGTGTATTATCCTCCTACGATATTCGTTTGGCGCGCAAAATATTCTGTTGCGGGGGTGGTACTCGAATATAATCCTCGGGGTGAGAGCCCTAAAAATGCCCGTCCTTCGCTAAAATTGAAGGCCGTCTCCCACGCATTACAGAACTCGACCCTTTAAATAACCGGGGTCGGATAAACTGCTAATTTGTTGATTTCGCCTCGTTTCATTCGCCGAGTGTAATAGTGTCTGAGTTTTACAACATCAGATTACGTTATTGACCAAGGTCTAAATGTTTTTTGCGCGCGGCTTTCGAGTGAAATTCCGAGTTCTGCGTCAGGCGGAAGACTAGTCGAGAATACATTATACAACCTTGGCCGCGGTGATCGAATTCGCTGAGAGTCGAGACGAGTCGAAATGATTTACAACGCCGCCGATTTCCCTGTATATCGACCGTTTACCTCGGGACGAGTCGTGGGCCATTGAAAAAAGACCACAACCGGTCCGAGTGGCCAGAATTACGATTAACCCTCAATCTGCAGTTGCGATGCGTATGTCACTAAAAATACCTGACGTCTGCCGCCGTGCACTGAATGCTTTTCGCGTTCGCAATAGTTTATTTACGGTCTGCTACTACATTTTGAATAGGACGCGTTTGCGCGGCGCACTGCTAAAACTGCCTCGACCAGTTTCTCGCTGCATCAAGTTTTATCAACAACCTCATATAACTGACTAGGTATAGTACACGTCTATTAGTTTGGTTCTAAATTTACTAAAATCCTCCGCTCTTCAGACTTAATTTTAATTATCGTTCTAAGAAACTAAGTAGGTACCATTAGTTTTAAGTCAATTACAAACTCGAATGAGGTTGTCATTTAAGAGGGCGTCGCACCTCATGACTATGCGATAGTTGTAATGAGTTTGTGCAGTCGCCGGTTTGGAGACTCGAACAATGGTGGCGTTGGTACAGTCATTACGACGCGGCTCACGGGCGACTGTCCTATAACCAGTTTCCTGTTTTCTTGCACTCGTATCAACTTATACCGATAACCTCGATATTGAAACCTAGTGATATACCTAATGGACTGCGTTTCTTGTTAGCGTAGCGGTAGTCTCGTGTTACGAGATCGAGATGAGATATTTCCTGGATTGTTGACGCATGAAGCGTCGTGGCAAAAGTAAGCTTAGAAGGTACACGTCCAGCAAATAAGATGTTCTTTTCGTCTTTAAATAAAACCTACTACAATGGTCATTTAGCAGTTATTGTGGCGAACACAATCAATTTAGAATCCTACTAATATTACAAAATCTAAATTTTGTAACAGTAAAGTACGTACGTTTGTTACTCTTAGCAAATCTTAGATCACGTAGACGATGTCGCGTTTAGAAGAAGTTGGTATTTCAAAAAAGATTTCGAAAAACAAAAGAGAGTATACATGGCGCCTACCAAAATAGAACAACGCAAGATACGTCAATTGTCGTAACTTTCCACTTGTGATAATTCTCTAAACCAGCTTTGTCATGTAAGCGAAATACAGTCAATTACGATAAGGAAAGATTAAAATTCATGTAAGCGTACTTTTGGTAAGGTGTTTGCATATCTATTGCTTGATAAGCGACACTACTTTTGTGGCCCCTGAATATAGTGTTCCAAGGAATTAGACTGACTTCTGTAACACGTCAAATGTCTTGTACCTACTAGTATTTTCCTTTGATATTTGTTAATCTTTTTTTCTATGTTTGCTATTGTTTCATATGTAACTTTGTGAGTTACGTTTTCACGTCTTATGGTATGAGTGTATAGCGTTATAATTTATTTATTATCATTTTTGAAGAAGGGTTATTAGGTAATTTTTTTTTAGAACTATAAGCGAACAAAAATGCGGGATAAACGCTACTTATGTTTATCCATCTCTATTCATGAGCTGTTCAGCTAAACAGTAATTCCTTGTGAGCTATTCACAGAAATATAAATTTTCCGGTAATTGTCCTTATTTCTCACAACGAACACGCGTTATTAAGAATCTGCGTCGAATGGAATTTACCAGAAGATAAAGACTATTAGTCCCAGAACAATCTCGATATTCTCAGCCTAGTAATTTCCATAAACAATTTAAATTCATATAATTCCTTTCAGGAAAGTTCTTTATTTGAGTTAATAAAATTCAGCGATTATAAGCCCACTTGAACTTCGCTCTCGTTCCAAAAACGGTCTTAATAAAGTCGTATGAAAGTAAAATATGGAAATATTGACTTCTGACTTTAAATAATAAAACCAAGACGAACCGATCCGCGTCCGCTTAAGCCGAATTGATTCTTGTAAGAAACAAATAGGGTTTAATTTGTAGCGTCTTGTATCTTAATTCTATGATAGTAGAAGCGCTTCCGGTCGATAGGAGTCGTGAGTGTTTTCTTCGATGGTTGGTGGGGGCAGGGGGGGATAAGGGGACTGTCCTCTAGGCGATCCGGCGTAGGCGCTTCCTAATCTCGTTCATCTGACGTAACGCAGTTCACGGTCAACCGAAGGAAGTGACGCAAGCGGCGCGCTGCCAACATTACCGCGCCGTGTCAAAGTTGCCAAAACAATCCACGTGATCGATGGGGTGTAATGGAAGGAAAACGAGCACTGTACGGGCTTCCACGCTTTGTATTGCATTCCGCAACACCCCGTCATCGGTGCCTGTTATAACACCATTGACGAATTCACCCGAACGTTTACGTAACGCGACATTGCTTAGGTGACTGAGAGGTTGGTAACAGCGTAATTCGCAAATAGGATCGATAAACATAACTTTTTGCTACGAGTAGATTCAGTGTCAAAAGGCGTGCATGCACGCGTATCGTGATCGCAACATAATCGGAAATAATTAGGATCTCTCAGACTATTAATATTCCGTAAACCAGTTCGTTTAATTGCAAACCGGCCCTATCCCGACCGCTTGGCTAGTCGCCGGCTGGCTTGTAAGGGTCAGTTATATTATCATTTGTACCTGACTTGAACTCGTAGCTTCCCTCGAGGAAAACTTTTAATAGATGTACAAAAAATTACTAAAGAGGAAAATGTGGTGTAGTGAATAATTTCACAAGTATTCAGCTGTGACTTCGATAAATATTTATTTCAAAGATGTCGTCGTAGGTATTTAGAATTCATATCCAATTGCGATAGCGCTATGCAAATATTATTTGGATTGCTATAGCGGAAAAATGCCTATATTTTAAACAAGTGATATTTGTATTTCTTACAACGTACGTGTTCAATATTACAGAAATGTGTTGAAGAAAGGATTAGCATGTCGCTTTATTGATTTATGATAGCTTTTTCGGTATCCACAAACACGACTATCACGATGCGATCTGTCTATTCGTTAGGATAAGTACGAGTATTTTCCGTACAATCGGTACTTCACGAGCGTCGGCCCGAACCGTGCACAATGACATTGAAATCCGTCGAGTTGCGAAATGTTACTCTTTTCGTGGTTCTGGCCTCGCGCTCGAGATTGAAGAATACGTATAATAAATATGAGAACGTATTCTAACACGACCTCAGTTCGCGGTCGCGTTGCGTAATCGACCGCGACAACAATACCTGCATACGAACCCGATTATAATATTTAATTGACATTACCTATAGCCATTACATGCACTAGAAATGGAGAACAATTAGAATTTTAATTATAATATACAATTATATACCTAACTAATTGAAAATTCGACACAATGTGTCGTTTTGTACCCACCTACACGACGTGTTTAGTACTTACAAACAACTCGACTGATAAGTGTTTACTTCGATGCAAATGTATTTTTTACATCCCATTTTGGCAATAAACGTCGAGTAATTTATGCGAGCATAAAAACGCTAGCCAGCGAGAGTTTCCAAATGTAAAAATAAAATCGAAAGTTACTTGTTAAAGTAAATGTCAACACGCTATGTGACATTCTGTCGTGCGCGATAAGGCGCTAATGTTTGAAAGGCAATCTTAAAACATTAATGTTTTGAGTGTAAATTAGAATGCACGCCCGTGATAGGGTCGTGTCATTGCCAGTGTTGATGATCCCCAGACGACATGAAGTCACCGCCGTTAATAACACACGGCCACAATAGTTTCGCGTCATTAGTAATTCACCGTACATTCCACTCGTGTTTTTCTCCACTATTCAATCAATCGTGTTTAAACAGACTTTACGACAATTTGCGCAGCAGCCGTCCGAATACCGCTTGATTCGCGGCTGATGTAATCGACACTTATAAAAACGTGTACCTACTCGCCTAGTATGGATAGGTAGAAGTTCTCGTTAATAGTGCGAATTTACATATTTGTAAGGCACGCATTGTACGCACGTATTTGTAGCAAACAGGCATGCCACCTGAAGTTCAATTCATGGGGTTCATGAGGTTGACGGTAAGACCTCCAGAGGCAAACTGAAGGTTCTACCGCCTATTAAAAATTCAGTTTTACGTAACGAATCCACATAAATTCCAATTTGTCCTCAGAATTGTTTGGGGTCTTATATTTTTTTGGCGTACGCCTACACATGGCTGGTTCGTGAGAGCTGACGTCATGGGGAGTAAAACGTTTCGTGACGTAGTAAGGGAAGTTGCGAGTTTCTGTATCGACCGCGGGCGAATCGTAGCGGTGACGTAGGCGGTAGGCGGAAGCGGTTACGCGTGGTCGCGTCGGACGGCATCGATAGACCACGGCTACCGTGGCCAAGGACGCCGCCGACACGGCCGCTTGCGAAACGCGATACCGATGCGATAGCGATGCACTAACATGCTTGCACTAGTCCTAGACTCACATTTTTATTTTT
>DWOE01000010.1:0-12153 GCA_018250815.1 Potamanaxas melicertes
GAAGCATCATGTTTTACATGAATTGTGTTTCGGTTGGGGAGGCTATGCAGAGATAGTCAAGGGCTGCGGCTCCCGCTCCAGCTCGGTGGGCTCCGGGAGATCCAGTGCGCAGAGACTCCCGATGCACAGAATGCTATGCGAGTCGCTGGACCGCGAGGACTCGCCTCCGGCCCCCGAAGATGCGCCCGATAGTGGAATGATAGTGCCCAGTGTCCGAATCGATGATGTGATGGAGTCCGGTGATGTGCCGGTGTTCAGTGAGACCGTGTACGGTGTTAGTGAAAGTGCCGCGCTCATCGACGCCGTGGATGTCTGTTTCGAATGCAGGCCTTGTGATGTGTCCGAACATGAAGTTCTAGTAAAACCGGACTATGAAATTCAAACGGAAGTAGAGATTGCGCGGGAGGTTCCAAAAGAATTGGAACCTCCCGCCTTCGAACAGGTCTACCGTGTACCGACTCCGCTCGATTCTCTTCCCGTCAAATCGGAGTTAGAGTTTCGACAGTCGAACATTCGCGATAGGTCCGCGAGTCCGGCCGTGCGTGGTCGTTCCCAGGAGATGTCTTACGCTGAAATTTTGGCGCTCGGCTTGCGTAAGCAAGCTCGAAGTCAAAATATTACGTCATTACCGGAACCGCAGGTGGCAGAAGTTGAGATAGTCAAGGAGATCGTGGTGGAAGTTGAAAAGGCACCACCGGTCCAATATGAATCTAAAGTACATTCGAGGGAACCGTCAGTTCTTAAAATGGATAGGTTAGATAAACTAGAGCGGCCAGTGCAACGCAGTCGTTCGCGTGACATGCCGCGCCAAAGACGTGCACCCGAGAAACGCCCGACGAGACCGCTCGAGGCGCAGGTGAATAAGAAAAAGAAAACACCTAAGCGAGTTATTGAGGTGCAACATTTTGAAGATGCTGATCCCATTCAAATCGATAATATTCCAGTGTCCCAACCTTCCTACCGAGAAAATAAAAATTTTGAGTCCGCTAAAAAAATACAACACAGCGCAACGGTCATTGAGACTGTAACTGAAACTTTGGTACACGAGGAGACGCATTCAGAACGTCAATCGCCAGATATTGAGCACAAAACAAAATCAAAAAAGAAACATAAATCAAAGAAAGCTAAAGTAGATAGTGAGGATGAAATAGAAAAAGCTTTAAAAGAAATCGAAGAATTGAATAAACACAAGAAGAAAAAGCTTAAAGATACTCGGGATGACAATAAAGATAATATAGTTAACGTCGAAACAACTGATGAACATCAAATTGAGATTAAATCAAAGGAAAAAGATGTTTCAGCGAAACAGAAGAAAAAGAAAGGCCATAAAGAGTCAAAGCAAGATACTAAAAATCCAGAGCGCAGTGCTTTAACTGCAAATGATTCTATGGTTGAAAATGAACATGTAGAAATTAATGTAGACACACCAGTAGTATCAAGTTCAGAAAGGCGCAAATCATCTAGTGAAGAAACGAAATTGTTAATAACAATGAAGACTACAGGAGGAAAAGTCAGAACAAATAAAAATAAAGAGTCTGGCAGCGATACTTTTGAAAAATTAAGTGGTGCTGACTTTTTACAAATTGAAAAAACTAAATTAGAACAGGAAAGAGAGTATATTATAGAGCAATCACTGATTAGAATGGACGATGGCTCAAAGTTATCACAATCATCTGAACTTGAAATAAAATTAGCTGATTCTTCAGAGCAAAAGTCTTTGAAATGTGATTTACAACTCGAAGAACCAAATATTCTCTTTGCACAAATTCAACCTAAAGATGCAGAAGAAATCGAAGAAGTTCAAACCACAAAAAGCAAGAAGAAGCGAAAAAAGAAGCAAGACAAAGCGCTGGAAACTGTTGCACCGGAATTTGATGATGTTGTTAAAACCACCGAAACTGACATTAAATCTACGGAAGATACACATATACATGTTTTAAGCGAAGAAAGTCCTAATATAGCATCCCAAATAAAATCCAAATCAAAGAAATCGAAAGAGTTAGAGTGTTCTAAAACTTTAATTACAGATGAAGAAAGTAAACCTCTTTTACAAGACAAAAAAGATGAAATCATGGCAAAAGATTTGGAACCCGAGGTCACATGTGAAAGAAAAGATAAAAAGAACCGCAAACCAAAAAAAATTAATCAAGAAGAAACTCCACAGTCCACCTTAACAGAAGAGAAGGCTGAGGATCATATTACTGAAATTTTATGTAGTGATCAAACTGGCACTGAGAAAGACAAAGGATTCAGTGAATTTAAAGAAGTAAAAACTAAAAAGAAATCAAAAGCCAAGAAATCAAAAACAGACAGCGATGAAACTAAAGTAAATTTCAAAGGTTCAGAAAGTGACGAAAAACGTTTTCAGGATAAATCAGGAGATACTTGCGATGTATTCAGAGATGATAATAACTTAAATACAAAAATTAAGGAAGAAACAAATCTTATAACGATGGATTGGAATACTCTAATAGCAGAAGAAGAGGGTATTTCTGAATCCCCTCTAGAACCAATAACTAACAGGTCTAGTTATGAAACATGTCTTACTGATCCAGAACAAATTGCTACTGAAGTGACCATACTTGACGAAACCATAAATTTAATAACTGAAGAAAGTACACACAGTATCCAGGATACGAGTGCTACAGCAATTGATACAGTAGAAGCTAATTTAACTGAGGATATTAAAAAATCAACATTAGAGAATACAGATTCTAATACATCTAGTAGATCTGCAGAGCAGAACAACAATGACAAGTTTTTTGCATCAGAACCTTCACCACAGAAGGAAGGTATTCGGGTAGTCGAGGAAGTCACAACGGTCGTACCAGTGACCAAAGTTGAGGAAACTCGAACCATATACTTAATTACACACGAAGAAAAGAAATTACCTCCTATCCGAACTGTTAAAGTCTTCCGAAGTAAAAGCAATTCATTAGAAGAACCTCCAATATCAGACGTAAATGTTGATACAGAAACCATTGCTGATAATGTCACCCAGTATTTTGATAGTTTGGTAGAATCAACTAATGAAAATGTTACAAAAGAACTTTCAACAGAACGCATGCCTGAAGAAAGTATTCCATTACGGGATATTTGTATCGATTCCATTGAACCGCATACATTAGAAAGTATGGTAACTGATATGGTGGAAATAACTAACGAAGACATTAAGGAAAATGCAACATCCACTACATTAAACTTATCAAAATTAAATGAGACTTTAGTAACGACTGAAAGGATAGAACATGAAGATAAAATTGCATCACCTAAAGAAATAAAACAGCTTCCATTACAAATTCCTGATGAGGTCAAGGAATATGAGTCGGTTCGAGAGAAACTTAAAGACAATGATACGCCTGTTATTGCTACAGAGACAGTCGATACAAATGAGCGAAACCAAGAAGAACACTTCGAAGATATCTTAGAACAAGCAATCTTTGGTTCCGTCCAAGAACGCAAGCGCACACCATGCATTTCATCTTCTATTCCATATAAGGAACTTGAGGAAGAAGTTAAAATTTATTCAATGAATTTAGACCTGCATCAACTAGACTATGATTACTATAAATTTATAATTGAAAAACGTCATCAGTCCTCGTCTGTAGAAAAGTCTGATCTCATAAAGAAAGAAGTGCATTCTGTTATTACTGAAAACATAGAAAAATCTTTTGATGGTGATCTGGAAAGTAAAGACAAAAATACTACACCACTTAAAAGTCCGGATGAAACTAGATCGATGAAAGATTTAATAATTAGAGAATGTCCTCCTAAGTCAAGTTATCATGAGTTGAAAGATGCTGAAAATGTACTTGCATCAGTAATAACGAACAAATCAGACGAAAGCGTTTCAAGTCATGAACAGCTCTCGGAAAAATCTAGGCAGGATAATGTTAACCATCTTGAGTGTAAAATAGACGTGGAAAAAGATAGTTTAGGACACAAGCTACATTTGATGGAACCTGCTCCAACCACCTATTTGGAGATAGTCATAAATACTGGAACAGCTCTATCCCCCATTGAGAGCATGCCTGCGATTGAAACTTTACCATTGGATAGCACATTATTATCTCATGAACCTCTTCGATATAATTACCATGAATTATCCGATTCAGAGAAACTGCTCGCGTCCACGAAACATTCGAATACTACCGAACAAGTCACAGATAACACTGAATTTAAATGCAGAGAAGAGATTACTCAAGTGCATGGAATTGATGTAATAGATAATGAAACTAAAGTTGTACAAAGGGATCCAATGAATTTGAAAGAGGACACTAATGAGAACCAACTCGTTTTCGAACCGCCAAAACAAAACTATCATGTGATTGCAGATGCCGAAGTTTTATTAGCATCGATTGTTACGAAATCTAGAGAACAAAGTATAGAACCTACTCCTAGTAGAGATTTTGTATTAGAAAGCAGTACTGAACTTATTGCTAATAACCCAATCCTTGATTCTGAACCTGTGGTAGTTGCAGAGGATACACAAGTGACTGATAACCCCGTCACTAACCAACCTACAGTGTTGGATATTAACGGACAAAATAGGCAAACAATATTTGAAGTGCCTCGCTTCAGTTATTATGAGTTGCGTGATGCTGAACGCTTAATTGCTACTGTGCGTTCGTCCCTTATACAAAACAATGCTTATATAGAACAAAATACGGTAGATAAAATTTCTTATGAATCGGATTCTCATGGTTTATCTCTCACAGGAAAACCAATTGTAGATTCTTCTCATTCTGTCCTCCAGACACGACATGATGCTGACGTTACAGAGTCTGAAGATCGTGTAACTAATATATATGAACCTGTACGTCATAGTTATTACGAAATATCAGATGCTGAACGTACTTTTGCAAACATTTTAACTCAGAAGAAGTCTGAAGAAGATTCAGCAGCTCCATCTGAAATTACAGAACCGAAAGTTCCTATTAAAGGACAGGATGAAATTATTCTCCAGATTGATACTGCAGTAAAAGAATTTGTGCACAGTGAAGAGATAGAAGAAAACTATATGGCCCAAACAACAAACAACTCTGAAGCAGGACAGACACAACAAAATCAAAATATTGTTGATGGAAACAATAAAATGAAAGACAATAGCGAATGTTTAGATAATCTTCGATATAATTCGCCTGTAGAAGTAACAAGCGAAGAAATTGAAAAACTTACTTGTGGTGGTGATGTCCTTCAAGTGTTCACATTGGAGAGAATAAAAGATAGTGAAAGCTCTGATTCGCAAGCCGATGCTGATATACCCGTAACCACAGAAGTTATTGAGAATTTTACCATCTCTGACACTATAGTTACTGTTTTAGATTCTGAAGACATGCTTAAGGAACATTTAGATGAAAAAATGGATAACTCTAAAGAGCCTACTGAATCCCAAGGAGAACTTCACAAACAGGCTTCACAAGAAAAGGAGTTACTTAAAAACCCGAAATCCGATAGCAACTTTGAAGATACTATAATAATCGACGATCCTGAAGTATCCTTTGTGCCTGTAGTTTTTGGTGATATGAAAGATATTGAACATTCAATCAATTTGCATCAAATTAGCAGTCAAAATATCACATTAGGTTATGAAACTCCGAAAATGTCTGATGATGAAACAGACTACGTGGTTGTTGATAACGTTACGGAAGATATTGAACCCTTCGAAAACATTGAAATATCTAAAGAAGTTTCACCAAATATTGAAATCGAAGATAAAAAAATTGATCTCAACGAATGTAGTACATTCGAACTTGTTGAAGATGCTATAAAGTTGATAGAAGAAACGATAGAAGATGTTAAAATTCCGCAGCAGATAGACACATTTAATAAGCCCAGTGAATGCACGGCATCTCCAATAACACTGGAAGACTCCGCTGACGTCAATCAACAGGACTCCATCAAAGACATTGAACCATCAACCCCGGAAGTATCGGAACTGGCAGGGCCATCATTGAATAATTTAACTGTGGAATCATTACTAGATGACGATGTTCTAGATTTACCGGCAGCTTCGGAAAAGTCTCACGAACCTGGATATGTCTCTGTATCATTATCGGAAACTGACTCGAAAACAATTGTTTCGGAAATATTCGATACGCGTGACCTTCCTAGTAGCGACACAAGTACGGATCAATATCTTATGCCTTCGGATGAATCTAACTTACAAGTTGCTTCGGATGCAACTAACATTTCTGACAGAGAACTTACCCTTACACGCCCTGAAAAGTCTCCTATACACAGTTTGCATGACCTTCTTCCTGAAATAGATTCCATTCCTGAATTCAAACCTTCCTTTACAAACACAGTTTTATATTCAAACTTATCAGCCGATGCACCTGAATTCACACCTTCGTACATGTATCAAACAGTTGAGAGCAGTAAGTGTGACACACAATTCACAAACAAGACTCTTGAGCAATCTGTAGTTACACCAGAACCTGTACAAACACAAGACACTATAAAATCACAAACTGTAGATAGTGATACTATTTCCCACACTCAATTATGTTTTTCGTCCATTCTGGCGCCCAATACAGACAAAGAAGTCGATATGAATAAACTAGACAGTAAAATAAGCCCAAAAACAGTCGAATTCGTTCAGGAAGAACATATCGAAACAAAATCTAAACGTAGTAAGAAAAAGAAAAAGAAAGAAGATAAAAAGGAAGTCATTCCATTAAGTGAACCAATTAAAATTGTAAAAGATGAGGGAATTAAACCCGTTCCTGAAGTAAGCAATGTCTGGGTGAAAATGGCAGATGAAGGAAAATCATATGCAGAAGTGGTGGCTGAAGGCTTAGAAATAGAAGAGTCTGGCTTTAGTGCTGAGACATCTTCCGCCAGTGAAAAAATCCCTGTCCAAACGATAGAAGATAACTTGAATCTCAAAGAACCACCAATACCAATGATTGAGAATTTAATGGCAGAGGACTTGGAAAAACATCATTCATGGGCAAAGATTGTAGCAAGTAATCGAACGTCTCCTGAAAGAATACAAAAAGTAGAAGAAAATCGTTCAGAGCCTCCTCAAATTCCAAGTAGGCCACCAATAATATTTGTAGATGAATCGGAAACTGATTATCAGAAACCAGAAATTGAAATGGATTCAGAAGGTTTCATAACTGTTGAAAGAAGCCGAAGATCAAGGTCCCGATCACGGGACAATCGATCGGTCTCAGTGTCAAAAGTACCACAGAAGAGTGATTTACGTGACAAATCAGAAAATAGATTTGATGCTCTTTCTCTCTCATTGAAACCTGATGATGCTGAATCCATACAAAGTCCTTCCGATGAGGAAACAAAAACCACAAAGAAAGGAAGGAAAAGCCGTGCTTCAAAATCTAAAGAAAAAGAAATAAAGCCCAAGTTATCGCAATTGGCCCCGAGTACATCCGACGAAGAAAAATTACCGATGAAAAAGGACAAGAGAAAGCGGCCTTCGAAATCTAAGGACACTAAGGATATTCCTAAACCAGTTGACGAAGTAAAGGAACCAGTTGTGCCAGAAATTGTTAAAGAAATTGAGGAAATTGTTGAATTTGATGTAACTGGGCCAGATACCGTGGAACCTAAGAAAAAGAGTAAAAAGAAAAAGAAGGACAAAAAAGCTGACAATAGTAATGAAACAACTGATTCATGTTCTCCTCCGACTTCCTCTGAACAAGAAGTGTTTGATAAGAAATTTGACAGAAAACCAACGAAATACATTGATACTCCATTATCAACGCCAGAATCTATACAAACTCCTGTCAAAGATAGATTGTATTCTGAAGCTCAGTATTGGAAAATTGATCCTAATGCAATTGATGATTTGAGTAATTTATCAGAAATTATCACTGTAGAAGTTGAACAGCATCCCGAAAGCCAAAAAAGCGAAAGTATAACTCAAGTAATCAAAATTATTGATCTTCCTGAACAAGAACTTTTAAAAGAAGAATCTCCCGAAGAAAGGCTTGAGCTACTTGAGACACAGCAACATTGTATTGAAGATAAGATAACAGAAGAACAATCACTTGAA
Organism: Potamanaxas melicertes; assembly: GCA_018250815.1. Lineage (NCBI taxonomy): Eukaryota > Metazoa > Arthropoda > Insecta > Lepidoptera > Hesperiidae > Potamanaxas > Potamanaxas melicertes. The sequence goes on from DWOE01000010.1 coordinate 8,021, forward strand.
AATAAAATGGCTGATTTACAAAGGGAAATTGAAGAAATGTTACTTCCTGAAAATGATAACTCTGGTATGAGTGATGACTTACCCATAGAATTGATTGATACAAAAGCGTCTATTGATGAACATCATGACGAAATATTAGATAGTATCACACCCTCATTAGCTTCACCGGAACCTGAAGACATATTAACTGAAACAAAGCTCGAACACGATAGGGAACATCCCGAGACTAAATTTAATGATAAAATAGAAGATACATGTATTGAAAATATTATAAAATCTGCGAGTGAAATCCCTCATGAAGTAAAAATTTCCTATGATTTTGATGAAACAGTTTTGGGTGCCCAAGAAATACATACGGCAACAAATGTTGTAGAAACACTTGTAAAACAAACAAATATTTCTGACTCTCAACAATCTAACATTGACTTTCCTACTAACAATTTATCAAACCTAAAAGCTAATAACTTTTGGACTGATAAGTTCACTGCGGATGACGCGGAAAAAATATTAATAGAGCTAAAACCTAAGATTATCAGTTCAGAAACGGCTCCTAAAATCAATGAACTAAAACCCTCAGTAAAAGTAATCCCGGAAGCTAATACGCAACTGAATATTTCAGTAGATTGCGGGGTCGTAAAGGCGGAAAATCTATTAAAAGACTCCTCAGTTTGGACCGAAAAGCATTTATACCATGATGCGGAGTGTCAATATTTCCTACTTTTGGCTAATAAATCAAAAATTTCGGATACTACTAACACTGATATTGAGATTAAAGATCAAAATGATAAAGATAGGGGCCCCGGTGGCGGGTCCGGTAATACATCCGATGACGAAAACGTTCCTTCGGAATCTTACGATTCACCTTCCGATTCTAACTATATTTCGATGGATTTGCCCGGCGGAATTTGCAGTTGGAAAGATCAAAGCTCATACTTGAGCTTAGAAACACCTTCAAATTCCATAACGGGCGCTGAGGACACGCCGCGGTTAGGCAACGACATCCCAGAGGATATACTAACCGCCCTACCCTATGAACCAGCAACCCCACCTCAACCCACACAGGAGCCGCCGACTCGCCGAGATGTCCAGACATCCCCCAAGGTGACTGTGCTACCGTCGTATCGTACAATTTTACAATTTATATTTTATGTTTGGCATGATATATTTACAAAATTTTTAATATCACTTATTACAAATCTCTGTATCGTATGTTGTCGTCTGCCGAATCTGCCGATCGTCTTGTAGTTGCCAATTTTTTTGGCACGCACGGACCGCCACATAGTTTTTACGCATTTCAAATTAGTTGTGTAGTATTTGTATAGTGTGTGTCAACAAATCTAGTCGTGTCTAGTCATCCAAAACAAAGAGGCTAACCTTGAATCGGAAAATGATTTTGTTACAATAAAATAAATATTTATGCAATTCTTGTTTTATTTAAGCTTTAGTGTTCCGTTGTTCGTCATTTCTCTTACCCTCATTCGAATTGAAATGCCAAAATTTGCTGCTACAAGACGAGCGACAGCTATGACGCTTTAATTGGATTTAGTATTTTTAGATGCTTTATTTGGGCTTTAAAGTAATTACTAGAAGAAATTGGCTGACATTCCATGTCTGCTACCGTTGATTTTCTCAGGTCAGTCCTGTAATTTCTAGTTAATGTGAATGCTTTTTGAATCCTTATGTATATTTAGATAATGAACTCACAAAAACTACTTTTGTGGTGTTTGGAAATAATTACTGTATTTTATGAACTACTTTTACTGCTGCAACACAGAAAAGTTGCTATTGACTGTTACATTATTTGTGTTTTGAAAATTTTTATCAGTCTTCCGTATCAAGTACCATGTAGCAGTGGCCAATTTAACCAATTTTATAATCCAGCGTCAGCACCCGCATTCACGCGAGTAATAATAACTATCTAATATTTCCTGTAAATTATTACAATAAAATTATGACGGTTGTTTTTGTCTATTGAAAAAAATTGCTAAATAAAATTGCTTCATAAATATATAATCTGGTATTTAAAACGCCTATGTTTCTGTTTTCCTTAAAGATTTTGGTTCATTTGCTCAAATTTTTTTAAGTACGTAAATTATAGTTCTTTCAAGACTTCTTATACAATTTAATATATTTAATTCTGTTTATATTGAGGCCTTGCGGACTTTTTGTCTCTTCATCACATTGACCCATCGATTTGATTTTAAGCCATTCAATTTTCATTGCAGTCGCCTTGTGCGGGATATACTTATGTCACACGAGGATATTTTAAAACTACTAAAGTGAGCATTCACTTGATGCTTCTAGAATGTATTATTGAATTATCGTATTTTTATGGTCATATAACTCACATGCTTTCCTCGCGCTTCACTGCTTTTTACATTTACGTGTGATGGTATCTTGATACGGAATACTTCTTAGCTTAGAGCCCCTGTGTTCAACTCCTTGATGTTTAACAGAATGCCCAGATACCGGTTTTTATCCACACGCATGTCATGCCAACATAATCTAGTGGATGTGTATGAGTTTTTTCGTTGTTGTTTATTGTGTTGCTAACTTAAAGCCAAAAATATAAACATTGTTTACCTACATTTGGATTATTGTTTTAATATGTATAAGAATGTTTATATATTTGGTCATTAGTCCATGCATCTGGAATGCTAATTTGGACTATCCCTAAATGATTCAAACGGCGTGGAATTTGGAGAGGGCGAGATAGAAAAAACAAAATAATCGAAAATAAAACTGTGCGTGCAAGATTTGTGGAGAAATTAATAATAGAACTCATTTGTCAATTAATCATAATAATGTTAGTTAAAGTAAATTAACATGTATCTTGAAAAAATATTTCTTGTATATGTTTCGTAACTCTGAAGTATGATATTCATGTTGCAATAAGAACTGCAACTTTAAATATCAACGGTGTTATAATTTAATCGACATAAATCGAACGCTTTCGAAGTGTGCGATGATGATCTGTTCATAAATCACGCAACTAAATGTATAATCCCATTTGTCAAATCGTATTTACATTCGAGGCTATTTTCGTATCTCGCAGTTCCACGTCGTTGTAAAGCTACGTAGTGTGTGTCTAATACAAAAATGTGTTCTCAGGATGGTTTATCTAAAGATATTGAAACACTGCTTGAAGAGATCAGAGCAGTCGAAGGGGATCTCACAGCTTTGCCGAACGTGAGTTTGAAAGAAATGGAGAATAAAATACATGTAAGTATCTACCACTGTAAATATTCAATGTCTGTTTTGTGTAAATGTGTCTTAACAATTAAATATTTTCGTAAAATGTCTAAATTAGTAAGAGATGTCGTATTTGTAATGCAATAAGATGTGTGTTTGAATGCACGTCGACAGTCCAGTCTATCCTATTTTCAGACTCATGATTTGAGGTCGGATCCATACGTTCCTTTCAATCTTAGATATCACGTGTATTCCGAACCGCTTGAATATGGCATACCGCTAATGGAAAGAGACGTCAAGAACTCTGTGTAAATCATTGTAATAAAATACAACCACTATTGTAATTATTATGTTGTACAGTCCTACTTGTAAATAATTTCTATTAAGAGTACCCCTTTGTCTATTTGTCGATATGTTTTGTGCTAACTTTTAAAAATTTGATGTTTTCCCTGCAATTCATTTTAATGACCATTCCACTCTCGCCGTGTCCATTATCTCCAGCCTCAATGTAAACAAAACTAGAATCCATGATTGTTCTTACGTCATACAGATAAATATATACATATACATGCTCGGTGATCTGAAGTTCGATGCATAGATCATCGTCCATTTTAAAAGCGTTAAATCTATTCGCGTTTCTGATATCCTGAGTTGGATCTAAAAGTGTTGGTGCTGTAATGTCATGACATCCTTGTCTCGTTCTAGTTTCTTTATTTGTGTCTGACGTCCTTCGAACCATATGTATATTTATTATTCTTAATTCGTCAATATTTATAAAGGGTATATTGTGGTTCTTGGTTCTATTGTCTCCACGTTACCTGTGAGCCTTGGCCGTGGTATGGTTAGTGTTTGAATTTTGTTTATTAATGATGTCACTATACCTACACTAAGGAGTTACGACACTGCACGATAATAATACTCTAGTGTTGTGGTTGGCATCG
>DWOE01000011.1:0-12146 GCA_018250815.1 Potamanaxas melicertes
AAGTCATTGGCGCACGCTTCGGAGTTGAACCCATATTTGGAAAAATTTACCGACAGACGAGCCTCTGTGTTTTGAAATTTAATTTTAAAATTTTCAATGCCAACTTTTCTTGCTCTGATTAGACTGTCATATTAGAAAGAGAAGACAACTTCACATCTCTGATTGTATTTTTTTAAATTCCAGAATTGCATGTGTTACAACAAAAGAATATACAATTGGAAGATAAATTAGCTGATATGTCTCAGCTACATAGTGAACATGTTTGCTCAGAAATTAAATCAGTGCAGCTTGAAGAACAGATAGATGAGCTAACTGCATCAAAAAAAGAATTAGAACTAGTAATACACAATTTGAAATTAGACAAAGAACAGTTGTTAGGAACCATAGAGCTTTTGCAGGGCGAGAAAGAAGAATTGATTCACAAATTGGAAAATTACATGCAAGAAAACATGGAATTAACTGATAAACTAGAAAAATTAAGTGCTGAAAAAGTAAGCTCAGCTGAATCAATAGAGATCGTGGAGTCTTTAACAACACAAGAAAAATTAGAACTAGAAGAATATAATAAAGGTCTTAGTAAGGAGAAAGTTAGTGGTGAAGATACACATGAAACTTATACAGATCTACACCAGAGTGATGTTAAAATAGAGAATTTGGTCAAGCAGAGTGCCGAACTTAATGCTAAAGTAGAACTATTTACTAATGAGCGCCAAGAGGTAATGGCTAAAATGACTTCTATATCGCTTGAAAATGAATCCTTGCATGACAAAATAAAGGAATTAAATAAACAATGTGAAACAATGCGTGGTAATATTGACATTTTAATTGAAGAAAAGACCAATCTTCAGAGTTTAAATCATGAATTAAATCAACAAATAGAAGACTTGAAACACGAACGAATAGAAATAATGAAAGAAACTGTGGAGATAGTCAAACCATGTTTGGATGAAAATGTTGACAACATACTAACTGAAAGTCATGATGAAAAATCAGGTGGAGATAAAATTAACAGCAGAACGAAATCTGTTAAACAATTAACAAAAGAGATTCTAAAGTTAAAGAACACAATAAAAGAACGAGAAGCAGAAATTGCAGATTGTCAAATGAAAATACTTTCTTTGGAAGAATATCAAGAGAAGCAGAAGGAATTATTAAAAAGTGGCGCTTCGTTTGAAGAAAAAATTAAACAATTGCTTGATGAAAATAACCAACTCAAACATGAAATAAATAAGATAAATGAGTCAGAACAAGAACGAGCACAGGCTAACGAGGAACATGTTCAAGAAGGAATTCATAAACTTCGTCAGGAATACTCGCTGGCTATTAACAGTCGTGATACAAGAATACAAGAATTAGATAATCTTTTAAAAGAATATGAAATGCAGATATTAAACTATGTCAATACTTTGCAGCAGAAGGATAAAGAGATAAATGAATATATTAATCAAATCACTAAACTTAATGATGTGTCTCAAAAGCTAAAGTCAACCATTGAATTGCTTGAAGAAGAAAAAAGTAAAGATCAGAATATGGAACTTATTAAATCACTAAATAAACAGATATCTATATATCAAAAGACATTATCGGAATATGAAGACAAATTAAAAGCCTTAGATGAAGAAAAATCACAATTGTTTTCATTGAAAACAATGTTGGAAAATAAAAGTAATAGCCTTGAGGCTGAACTAAAAAATATAGAAGAGAACATAAAGGAAAAAGAAACAGTCATCAGTGATTTAAGAGCACAACATCAGAAACATGTTGATGAACTCTCCGCGGTAAAAGTTCAAACCAAGGAGCAAGATGAAGAAATACATGAAATAAAATTACAGTTAAGAAAAGAATCCATAGAAAATGAAAAACTACGGACAATATTACAAGAAAAAGATGAAAAACTGTTTGAACTATCAGAAAAATGTAATCAATTACAAAATAAAATTGATGTATTTAGCAATGAACACAAAAATGTACAAGAACAATGTGTTGCATTGGAGAATAAAAATAAGGAGTTGCTAGAGAAATTGAAAAAATTTGCTATAAGTATGAAGAAAAAGAGTTCAATGTATTCAGAACTAGAAGTTCAGGTCAATGACTTACAAAAAGAGAATGAATTGAAAACTCGTGAAATAGAACAGCTGCATAGAGAAATAGAAACCATTCCATCATTGAAAGAAAATATAAAGAAAACTGAAGAGCAGTTAGGGTCTTTGACTAATGATAAGAATCTTATGCATGAGGAAGTAAATAAACTACAAGATCAAGTTACAGAAAAAATACAAGAGTTATCAAAACTCGATGAGACTCTGGTATTGTTGAATAAAGATTTGTATGTTATTAAAGAAGAAAATGACAATCTGAAGTCTCAGGCTGAGGCTTATAGAAAAAAGATAGCTGAATATGACATAGAGCAAAAAAATAATTCTAATTTCTTAACAAAAATTTCTTGTTTGGAAGCAGATATTGATATTAAACAGTCTTATATAGAACAGTTGTCGAATGAACTCAAAAACCAAGAAGATAAACTAAACCAAATACAATTAGGGCACGGTGCTAAAGTTCAGGAATGTGAATTGTATATTGAAAATTTGCAAGCTGAGATCGAGAAGTATAAGAATCGCATTGGTCGGCTTGAGGTAACTGTGTCTATGATGGAGGAGAGTCGTAACTCCTTAGAACATAAAGCAGATCAATTAGATAATCAACTTGAAGAAAAACGAAGAGCTTATACACAATACGCAGACCAAGAAGATGAATTGGTATCAAGGTTAGCATATCTTATGGATAATGATAGAGTCATTGAAAAACAACTTTATGAGATAGATATGGAAAACCAAGAATTGCAATTTAAAATTCAGTATGTTAACGAAGAATATACGGAATTACAAAACACTTATTCTGATTTGCAAGATTACTGCAAGGTACTTGAAATTAAAGCTCATAAAATAGATGCTATGGAATCTGATCTTACGTCATGTCAGTCTAAGATTCAGGATCTAGAATCTACTGTTAAACGATTAACAAACGAAAATCAAACTTTAATGACGGAGAAAAAAAGGGAAATGGATGAACTGGAATCAGAATTTAACTCACAAATAGAGGATGCAATAAAAGAAAAGAAACAACTTAGTGAAAAATGGGAAAAGTTGTGTGAACGCGAGGCACAATTGGTATCACAGATTAATGAATATCACAGTAATATGGAAAATCTCAGAATGAACTTACAAGATTTGTCGCGTGATAATCAGAGATTGCTTGAGAAATCCAGTCAAAATGTGAATGAGGCAATACCAGACTACACAGACCAATACATAAGTGAGATCAATAATTTGAATTCTGTAATAAACAGCAAAAATGAAGAAATTATAGATCTTAGTAATAGAATACAAACATTACAAACAAACAATGCATTAAACTTTAAGAACTTAGAAGCCCAAATTTCTGAACTTACAGATAAAGTGCACCAATCATCTATAACCATAGATGAATATGTTGCTGAAATTAATTCTCTTCGGTGTAGTAACGATGATCTTGCCAGCAAACTTGTTCAGAAAGATGACCAAATAAAACAATTAATGGAAAAGAAGAAAATGTTCTTTGAAATGAACATTCCTAAAACGGAAGGCTTAACAATTTCATCTACTATTGAAGATATTAGTGATGATCAAAATGATTTAAATATGTCCCAGCTTCAGTCCCAAATAATTACTGATGAAGATACTCCTGACAGTAGCGCTTCCGTGAAAAAGACAGTAGAGAATTTGCAGACTCAGCAAGTAGCAAGCTCCCATGGTACTACTTTGGAAGGGGTCATAGAACCTTTAATGGTTTCTAAGAAATCTTACGTTTGTTATAACAAAGACGATGAGGTAGTCGATGAGTTAGATCCATTTAACTCAGAAGAAGGCTGGGGAGTTGATATGCATGAAGATACAGTTGATGTGACTCCTGGGGTATTCCATTTGAATCAGAAAATACAACAACTTAGTGTGGATAATGAAAAATTAAAAGATGATCTTGATGCTACAAACGCGAAGCTATTAAAAGCTTTGAAAAAATTAAAAGAGTTAAAAAGCTCAAACACCGTTTTATCTAATGAATTAAAAATTACTAAGCAAATATCACAAGCCTCTATGTTAGATTTAGCTATAGAGAATGAATTTTCAAGTAATTTAGTGGAATTGGAAAAAAAAGTAAATGAACTTCAAAGTGATTTATCGAAGGAAAAACGCGAAAAAGAAGCACTCAAAAAACAAAATGAAGTGTTTAGAAATGCAAATGATCGTCTTCTGGAAATGAAAGAAAAGATGGATAATGAAGTTGAATTGTGGAAGTATAACTTTAAACAAGCAAATGACAAAATTTCATCGTTACAATGGGGAACTGAAACTAAATATGATACAAGTCAAGCCACTGAATCTACTCAGGTTATTACAAAGGTAGAACGAAAAGATGAAATCATAAAGCTTGAGAAGGAAAATGATGAATTACAAGCACTACTCGATAACTTAAATTTACAAAATACAGATCTTTCAAAGCAAGTTACAAATTTAAAAGGCGAGTTGAATAATGTGCAAAAAGAATTAGAAAACCGACGAGCTGTATGTGAAGAATGTGAAAAATTGAAATTAGAAATTCAGGAGCTACAACACACAAATCAAGAATTACAAAATCTTAACATGTCCTTAAGTAAAAAGATTCAAGACTATCAAAATCAGTTAGAAGAATCTGTCGAAAATTTAAATGAACTTCAAATTCGCCACGATAAGAATCAAAACGATTTTGAACAAAGCAAAAGGACATTATTAGAAGAAATTTCCAGTTTACAGGAAACTTTACAGAAACAAAAACAAATTAATTGTGACGCAGAACATAAAATATCTTGTATAACAGAGGAGCTAGATGATATCAAATTGAAACTAAAATCTTCAGAAGATCGATCCTGGGAAGTAAATGGCATTCTACTTAGTGAAAAATGTAACAACTTAGAAGAAGAAATTAGGTCATTGCAGAGTAAACTAGAAGTTGCTAATGAAAAGATTATTACATTGAATAATATAGAACAAGCCAAAAGTGTAGAATTAGCCGACAAAGCAAATGAATCCGATAAAGTCATAAAAGATTTAGAAATTAAAGTGCAAAATCTAAACGTAGAAAATGATCAACTATTATGTACTGTCGCCGAGTTGCGAACATCTGTGTCAAGTGCTGTAGACCAACGTGGTTATGAAATAGCAGAGTTATGGAAACAGCATTTGGCGCAAAGAGAAGGAGAGTTCCAAAAAAATGAGGAAGAATTGCGAACGCAACTCCACGCTTCTGAATTAAAATATGAACAATTACTTGTCAAAATGCAAACATCAAGCCAGGAAGAAAGTGAAAAAATTATAATTGTTGAGCAAGTGATGTCACTTCAAAACAAAATTCAAGAAAAGGAAGAAAACCTAATCAGCTTACAAAAAAAATGTGCTGATCTTATGAACCAATTAGAAATGTTGCGTTCAGAGATGGAAGATGAAAAATGTTTACATGAGAATAAAATGCTTACTCAACAAGAGGGGTATGAAAAAATTATTAATGAACTCAATACACGCAATGAAAATCTTAAAGAAGAGATAGAAAATGTTAATCAAAGTTATAAAAGTGAGATAGAATCTATCAATTTGAGAAATGAAAAACGTAATCGAGAAAATGAAGAAATTCGTATCACTTACGAAATGAGCATTTCTGATTTGACCAAACAAATTCAGATCAAAGAAAGTGAAATTTACCAAAAAACTAATGAGTTTGCAATTGTTTTAAAACAGAGATCAGAGGAATTTGAGGCTGTAAGATCACAGTTGCTTGAATATGAAAAGAAAGTTGAAGATTTAGGATTTGAAAAGGAATCGGAGTTGGCCGTTTTGAGGTTAAAAATGCACGTCACTGTAGAAGATTACGAAAAAACTACAAACAAATTAGAAGAAGAGAAAAATTGGTTCGCAGAACAATTGAATACCAAAATTATAGAGTGTACGAACCTTAACAAAATTATCACCGACCTGAAGAGATCTTTGGAAGAATATTCAAGCAAGATCACCGAAACGCAAGATATTTTGGAAAGCCAAGAAATAGAGATTGTTTCTTTGAAAGAAGAAATTTCTAGCTTGAATGACATAATTAAATCCTCACAGAACAAAATAGAGAAGCACGTCACGTTTGCTAGTAACACCAAACCCGGCTTAGAAAATGAAACATCAGAGACTTTAAATAAGGAACTCCTCGATGCTGTTCCAAGAGCGGAACTCGATTTGGCATTGTACATGTTACACCAGAGAGATGTGCGTTGTGAGGAACTAACGATGGAGCTAACACAATTGCTAGAAGAACGAGATACGCTTCAATTGCGACTTTCAGATAGTTTACGATCTATAGAGGAATATAAAATGAAGTCCAGCTCAGGAGCGACAACTTCCGAGGAGGACATTATTACGGAGCTACCGGCCACGAGCGTAGACAACGTGATGATAGATACACATCGCTCTCACACCTCAAGAAGCAGCAGCATAAGTGAATATGACGCTGAAAAGCCAAAGCTACAAGCCAAGTAAGTAATTCTAAAATTATGATTTATTTATTGTTAACGAAGCTAACGAGCATTCAGGCATTCGATGGCGAAAAGTATAGTGTGTGGAAGTTTAGAATTCGTGCGTTGCTTAGTGAGCTCGAAGTTATAAATGTGATCGACGACAATCCAATAATACGTTGCCGCGAGTGGGAAAGAAATAATAGAATTGCAAAAAGTATAATTGTAGAATATTTGAGTGACTCCTACCTAAGTTTTGCTAAAGAAGAAAGTTCTGCGAAGGAAATTTTGAAAAGTTTAGATTCGTTATACGAGAGAAAAAGTATTGCTACTCAGTTGGCCATACGAAAAAAATTGTTGGCATTAAAACTACAAAGTGATATGTCCCTGATAAAACATTTTTCTATTTTCGACGACTTAATTACTGAATTATTAGCCTGTGGCGCAAAATTGGAGGAAACGGATAAAATTGCTCATTTATTTCTTACACTACCCTCTAGTTATGACGGAGTCGTAACCGCAATCGAGACGCTGTCAGACGATAATTTAACGTTAGCGTTTGTGAAAACAAGATTATTAGACCATGAAGTGAAGTTGAAAAACGAATCTAGTGATACGAGTTCTAAAATATTGCACGTGGAAAAGAAAATTGAAGTATCGCGGAAAAGAAAATTTGACAATAAAATACAGTTTAATAATTACCACCCGTGGAATAACAAATCAAATAAAAAGAACCAAAATTTTGTGAAATGTCATCATTGTGGACGGAAGGGTCATGTGAAAAACGATTGTTATTATTTTAAGCGATTGAAACAGCAGAAACCTTATGAGCGAACGAGGACTGTTCAATCTATCGATACTAGCCAGCAACCCACGACTTCCAGTTTTGCGTTTATGACTGGAGATTATGAACAACAAAATACTGGAAATAATATAACATTTTTACTGGATTCTGGCGCATCGGATCACATCATAAACAGAGAGGATCTTTTCATTTCTTATACTGTTTTACATGTGCCTCTTAAAATTTCAGTTGCTAAATCTGGTGAATTTATTTCAGCTACTAAACGTGGATCTTTACAGCTTACTAGTAACATGGGCATACAAGGAGTTTTGGAGGACGTTTTATTCTGCAACGAGGTGCCATACAATCTTCTGTCCGTTTCAAAGATGCAACAAGCTGGTTATATAATCATTTTTGATCGTGACGGAGCGCAAGTATGTAAGGACGGTAGGACTATTATGCGAGGTATGTCATTTAATAATTTAATAACTGTAGATTTTGTAGTATCTTTGAACGTCAGTTGCCCTACTTCCCAAACGTGTAAAAGTGACAATAATCGTTACAAATTATGGCATGAACGTTTAGGTCATATAAGTAAAATTAAATTTTTACAAATTAAAAATAATAAAATGGCCGAAGATTTTAATGAATTAACTACAGTATTACCAACTGACGGCTTGTGTGAGGCCTGTATAAATGGGAAGCAGAGCCGCTTGCCGTTCAACGTTGCTAAAGATAAAACATATGTCAAACGTCCGTTATATATTGTTCATACAGATGTATGTGGACCTATCACTCCTTCAACAATTGATAACAAGAATTATTTTGTACTTTTTGTTGACCAATTCACTCATTACTGTGTTGTGTATCTAGTTACATATAAATCAGACGTATTTTCGTGTTTTAAAGATTTTACCGCAAAGAGTGAAGCTAAATTTAACTTAAAGTTGGTAAACCTTTATTGTGATAACGGTAGAGAATATTTATCTACTGAAATGAAAAACTATTGTGTTGAAAAGGGTATTAGTTATCATTTTACGGTTCCTAGAACTCCGCAACAAAATGGCGTTTCTGAGCGGATGGTTAGAACTATTACTGAGAAAGCTCGTGCTATGTTAAGCGGTGCTAAATTAGAAAAAGTTTTCTGGGGTAAAGCTGTGTTAACAGCTGTCTATTTAATTAATATATCGCCAACTAAATCTTTGAAGTGCTCAAAGACCCCATTTGAAATGTGGCATGATAAAAAACCTCAATTAAAATATTTAAAGGTTTTTGGTTCAACCGTTTATGTACATGATAAACTTAATAAAAATAAGTTCGATGATAAGTCATGGAAAGGTATCCTTGTTGGATACGAACCAAACGGTTATATAGTTTGGAATCCTTACAGTGAAAAGTTTCTTACAGTCAGAGATGTTATTGTGGACGAGACAAATTTCTTACAATCCAGGCCTACGTTAAGGCTTGAAGAGAATGTCCTAAATTCTCGTGACGAAACTGATAACGGCCATGGGTCTAAATCAGTGTCAATGAAGTCTCGAATCTCTGATGGTTGTAAATCAGATAACTTGAAATCTGATGAGCACGTGTGCTCGAATAAAATACGTAAGGTTAACCATGACACATTCGAACAGGATAGGTTAAATGATCAACAGTCTGATTATACACAAAACACAGATAACAACTTAAATCTAAGAAGGAGTGATAGGATCAAAAGTCGTCCCCTTGTTTCATATAAACACATAGAAAATGATTATTTATTATGTGCTCAGTCTATTTTTTATAAATTGCCTACTTCATTTGATGAAATTAAAACTCGACAAGATAAAAGTCAGTGGGAAAGTGCAATTAGAGATGAATTAAATTCTCTGGAATTAAATAATACTTGGTCTTTAGTACTAAAACCAGAGAATAGAAATATTGTAGACTGTAAATGGGTTTTTACTATTAAAAACGATGAATTTGGGGAGCCTTTAAGATATAAAGCTCGTTTAGTTGCCCGGGGTTTTAGTCAAGAATATCTTTCTGATTATAACGAAACATTTGCCCCTGTGGCAAGAATAGCCAGTTTTAGATTCATTATTAGTTTTGCTAATCAGTTTAATTTATTAGTTCATCATATGGACGTTAAAACTGCATTTTTAAATGGTAACCTGAAGGAAGAAATATATATGAAAATTCCTGAAGGTATTACTTACAAAAAAGGTTATGTTTGTAAATTGAATAAAGCGTTATACGGACTAAAACAGGCTGCTAGATGTTGGTTTGAAGTATTTGAGCAATCTCTAAAATCAAAGGGTTTTCAAAATTCATCGGTAGATAGATGTATTTATATGTTGGACAGGGGAGACGTTAGTAAAAATATTTATGTGGTGTTATATGTTGATGATTTGGTCATAGCTTGTGCTGAAATAGAAACACTTACTAATTTTAAAAACTATTTAATGAGTTCATTTAGGATGTCAGATCTCAATGAAATAAAGTTATTTCTTGGTATTAAAATCACTCGATATAATGATAAAATAACTTTGGATCAAAGTGCATACATTAAAACGGTTTTAAATAGATTTAAAATGCATGATTGTAATCCTGTAAGTACCCCCCTCGAAAGTAAGTTGAATTATGAAGCATTGAACTCTGAGGAAAAATATGATGCTCCATGTCGACATGTTATAGGTTGTTTGATGTACATTATGTTATGTACACGTCCAGACTTAAGTGTGAGCGTAAACATATTAAGTAGATATGCAAGTAAAAGTAATAAACAACTTTGGCAATGTCTTAAAAGAGTTTTAAGGTACTTGAAAGGTACTATTGACTTAAAATTAATTTACATGAAATGTAACTATAAAAATATTTTATGTGGTTTTGTAGATTCTGATTGGGGTAACGATACCACAAATAGAAAGAGTACAACAGGATATTTATTTAAATTGTTTGATGAGTGCTCAATCACCTGGTGTACTAAGAAACAGATGTCAGTTGCTGCCTCTTCGACTGAGGCTGAATATATGGCGTTGTTTGAGGCTGTGCGAGAGGCTTTGTGGCTTAAGTCGCTAGCCGCTAGCTTAAAAATAGATATTACTTTGCCTATAATTATTTATGAAGATAATAACGGCTGTATAAGCATTGCTAATAATCCAAGTAGCCACAAACGTTCGAAACATATAGATATCAAATATCATTTCTCTAGAGAACAAGTTGAGAAAAATGTAATAAAATTAAATTATATTCCAACAGGTAAACAGCTGGCCGATATTTTGACGAAGCCGTTACCCGCTGTCTCATTTAATAAATTGAGAGAAGGAATGGGATTGAAATGAAATTCCATATGTAATAATTAATGATTGTTATACGATATGAAGTGATTATTTATTTACTATAATTTAAAATGTTATTTTGTTTAAATCACTAAAAGTTATGAAATTCATTTAGTAAATGAAATGGTCTGATTAGGTTTTCCTGGGTTTTCCTAATCCTTGCAACAAATGTTGGACCATGTTTATGTATTCCCCAGTTAATAATCGGAAAGAGTATATGATCTGTTTAGGTGTTTTTATGTTTGTATAAATGTTGATTAATTGGTGGATTAATTTTTGAGGGGGCGTGTTGGTTTATTTAATCTGTGCAAAAATTAATTAGTACCTCTATTGACTAACGTATGATTCAAGATTGATAAAAGCGCCATCTACCTCATTCAAACAAATTGTATAAAACCACCAACTCACTCTATTTTTTTCTCTTCTCTCCATACGAGTGATAGGATATAGACGTTACTCTTTCCGTTAAATTATAATATAAAAAGGATTAATAAACCACTGCGTTATCTAAAATCCTAACTCTGACGTTTTACTTATTGCCCACTGAACCTATTTCCCAACAGGGAATAATAAAAGCGCGCACGGAGGAGTACCGTGGTCATAACCCATAAGCATAATGTACTTCATGAATTGTGTTCTGATTGGAGAGGTTCGGCTGCCGCCTTTTTTATTCTATAATATGATCAGTATATACGACCATCTAAGTCCTCATGATATGCAACGTATCAACGTACAAAATTGCCTGTGATGTCTATTGTACTTAGGATAAGGGTGTCCATGACCTTAACTCTGAAACCTGAGATGCTTAATAACAACCATTCGCCATTACCAACCCACTGTACTGAATACTTCTAATATTGGCTAACTTTTCAGATCTTTCTTTATTTAAATTAACTATCAATGCAAAATACCACGAACATACCGCAAGCAAACGCAAACAGCACCAACATGTACACGAAGAAGAACTTAATGATGTCGATGATCATTCTCCCGAGGGACACTTGCAGGGGTCCAAGGTAAGGGTTGATGGAGAAGATGTGGACGAGTTTGAGGAAGGAAAAGATCATTCCTGCAGCGAAGGCACCTTCGGACAGCAGCATGGGATCGAAGGAGTCCCAACGTTCTCGCGGATACCACGGTTCCAAGCCTCTGTTGTAATCACGCTGAAACAAATAGAATAAAAAATAGAACGAACTTAATTTTTTGGAGGAATTTTTGTAGGTGTTAGAGCCATAAGAGCTCGTACGAGGAAGTACACAGTTACCCTCGTAGCCCACCGTGAAGCAACATGAATTGTGTTTCGTTTCCCAATCCAAGGATTCTAACAAGAATCCAAGGACTCCCAAGGTGTAGTCGCTGGACACACTTAGCTGAGGTGACAATCTTAGTCCTCATGAGATGTTGATGGGCGACCTCTAAACTAGAATTTCTATTCTACTTAAGATTGTATGTGGTTGTCCATGGGCTGCAGTGATCACTT
>DWOE01000012.1:0-11960 GCA_018250815.1 Potamanaxas melicertes
GGGGATTCGAACCCGGACCTCTCGAATAAGATTCTGAATTTTCAACCACGTATAATCCTTGTTTACAGGACAAACAGACGAAATTCCGAAAAGTACTCGAAGAAAAAGCTACCAGCAGAAAAGTGAAGATAGCTAGACCTCTTTTGGAGCGCAGAGAGAGAGATCTTCTCGAAATATCGCAGGACAGGCATATTGCAGTCCTAAGGCAATGCGCGGAACAAATTCAACCACCTCCAATGTTGAAATCTTGGGAAAAGAAAATAATAAATCTAATCCCAAGTAAACTTCGTAATGCTTTTCCGTCTATAACAGAAGAATTACTCAAAGAAAGCAAAGAAGAATGGAACCGCAATCTACACGACCTAGCTGTCAAACTTGTAATTCGCGATGTTCCTGGGGTTTCACGCAAGAGGTATGAAGAACCACATTTCAAATTTATTGGCGTTACACCGTACTTCGAGAAAATGATAAAATTTCGTAAGAAACTTCAAGGTGGTTCTCTTCTTCTGCATCCTTTTATAAGACTAATATTGGAATCATCTGAGAAAACTTTTCCCGAATTTATCATCAATTTAACAAAATATCGAGCTAGAGGTCCTTTGAACTTAGAAGACTTTCAAACCAAGGTCATAGAGGAAATTAAAAGAGCTGACTATCTAGTGTCCAGTACATGGTATTCTATTCTTGTTCATTGGCTTAAAAATCCTCGATGCTTAAAAGGAATGCGGCCTAAACAAATACCTGAATTTGTAAAGTGTGCTACGAAAATGATATCAATGCAGATACAAGAATTGATGCGACGGTCCATAAATGCCATAGTAGAATCTCTTAAAGATCCAGATAGTGTCCCTATTTTAAAAATCGACCTTTACTTCGATGGTGATTTTGTCTATGACCCATCACTAGAAGTTATATATGAAGCATACCATTGTATTGCTGACGCGATCTCACAAATGTCCCAAAGACTTATGCCTATAGAACAGTATCTCAAAATTCCGTACAATTATGATGCTTTACCAGTTTATTACAATGAGTGGTTACGAGAAGATGGCCATAATCGACTACAGAAACAATTAAATGAAGTATTTGCTCCCTTGGTGCAATATCAAGAAACTCTGAGAAAACGGTACAGCATGTTATATGGAGAACCGGCTAAAAAAAAATTAATGACGTTCATTGAAGAATCAACAGAATTCGAAATATTTCGCGATAAAATTAAATATTTTCAAGGCATAGATTCAGAAATAACTGCTGTGCTAGAAAATGAATATTTTAATTGTGCAGTCGTTTGCCAATTAAAAATGATCGATGGTTTGAAAGAGAAAGCAAAGGAATTTATCAATGACATTATTGCTGGTATCGTTAAATCACATATGGGTGAAAACGACAGTATTTGTACTGAATTCGAAATAATAGCTGCGAAAGCATTAAAAGAACCAGAAAATGCAGCTGAATTAGTTGAACAAGGTGTTTATATTTTACATGCTAAAACAGTGCTCGTGGAAGTTCTAAAAGAAAGAATATTAAGGCAAATAAATATCATATCAAATCTTTTAGAAATGACATCACTTTCACCAGAGCACGTGGCATCTAATACACGAACTGTAAATTGGCTCTCGGATATTAAACCTATATTTGAGAAAAATGCGGCAGCATATGAAACCTTTAAAGCAGATATGGAAGAACATTTACTATCAAAAATCTCATATTTAAATAAAGAAGTCATGGAAATGGTGCCTTATTTAGAACTTCTTGATAATATGGACGACATTAATCACACTCTAGAGTATTTAGAGTACCTAAGAAAATTAGTACATCGTTTATCTGACTGCGATAAAGTTGTTACATGGATAAATAATGAAGAAACTACATTTAAATTTCCCGTTACTCATTATGCAGAGCTAGAAGAATTAAAAGATTATGTAATTCCTTTTTATAACCTTGTGTATTTGGTTCATAAATGGAAACGAAGTTATTACACGTGGATGGATGGACCATTTGAATATTTGGATCATGAAAAAATTGAACAAGATCATGATTTTTATTATAAAGAATTTCTTAAACTTTCAAAGGCTTACAGAACTAAAATAAAACAACAAATTGCTGAGGGAGTCGAAAAAAGATTTCAAGGACTTGTTGATGATCCGGATATGAATAATTTACCTGCGCCTATGAAATTATGTGCTCAAGCTGTGGTGGAGATAAAAGATTGGCGACCTAATGTTCAAATGTCACACATTATGTGTAACCCAGCTTTAGTCCAAAGACACTGGGATGAAATGTCAACCATAGCTGGCTTCGATTTGACTCCTACAGCTGGGACTACTTTAAGAAAAATTATAAATTTTAACTTGTGGGATGATATTGACCAATATGAAATAATAAGTGTAGCGGCTACAAAAGAATTGGCGTTAATAACAAATTTGAATAAGATGATAGCCGAGTGGACTGATATATGTTTCAAAACAAGCCCTTATAAAGATACTGGAATATTTATTTTGTCGGGTCTTGATGATATCCAGAGTGTTTTAGATGATCATATAGTTAAAACAGTAGGCATGAGAGGTTCAGCTTTTGTAAAACCATTCGAAGCACAAGTAAGAGCGTGGTATGATAAAATTATGCGCGTAAATTCAACAATTGATGAATGGGGGAAAGTTCAAAGTCAGTGGTTATACTTACTTCCAATTTTTTCTTCAAAAGATATTGTTGCCCAAATGCCTGAGGAAGGTGTTATGTTCGTAGAAGTAAATAATATTTATCGACGCTATATGGGTTCAGTAGACAAAGACCCTCATGTTCTTGAAATTGCGGGTGGAGCTGGAGTACTTGAATCCTTTAAAATTGCCTCTGGGTTTTTGGAAAAAATTAATGACGGGGTCAATAACTATTTAGAAAAGAAACGTTTATATTTTCCAAGATTTTTCTTTTTGTCCAATGACGAGATGTTAGAAATTTTGTCAGAAACTAAAAACCCACTTAAAGTTCAGCCTCATTTAAAGAAATGTTTCGAGGGTATAAACAGATTAGTTTTCGATGAGGAATATAATATTTCAGCGATGATATCGATGGAAGGTGAACAAGTAGAGTTCCTGGAAATTATAAGTGTATCAGCAGCTAGAGGTTCAGTGGAAAAATGGCTAGTGCAGGTAGAAGAACAAATGCTGAAAGCTGTCAAATCTGAGACGGAATTATCTTACTATGAGTATCCTAATATGGGGCGGGTGGAATGGATTCTATCCTGGGAAGGGATGGTTGTTTTAGCGATATCTCAAATTTATTGGGCGGTAGATGTCCATGAAAGTTTAAATACTCATAAATTAAGTGAACTTCAAGCATTTCATGTAGGATTAACAAAACAGCTAAATGAGACTGTCGCAGTCATACGTCGTACTGACCTTTCAAAACTTAGTAGTATTACTGTCAAAGCTCTTATAGTCATTGACGTCCATGCTAAAGACGTAATACAGGAACTTCTAGATAAAAATGTCACGGAAGTAACAGACTTTCAATGGTTAGCACAATTACGATATTATTGGGAAGAAGAAAGGGTATTTGTAAAAATAATAAACGCCGTTGTGAATTATGCTTATGAATATTTGGGGAATTCAGATCGTTTAGTAATTACGCCATTGACTGATCGGTGCTACCGTACTTTAATCGGTGCGTACTACCTTCACCTTAATGGTGCTCCCGAAGGACCTGCAGGTACTGGTAAGACAGAAACGACCAAAGATTTGGCTAAAGCCTTAGCAGTGCAATGTGTTGTGTTCAATTGCTCCGATGGCTTAGATTATAAAGCCATGGGAAAATTTTTTAAAGGTCTAGCTTCATGTGGAGCTTGGGTATGTTTCGATGAATTTAATAGAATTGAGGTGGAAGTATTATCGGTAATAGCACAACAAATTCTCTGTATAGTCCAAGCAGTAAGACAACATTTGGAAACTTTTGACTTTGAAGGTACAACATTGTCTCTGAACCCCGCTTGCTATGTCTGTATCACTATGAATCCCGGTTATGCCGGACGCTCTGAACTACCCGATAACCTGAAAGTATTATTCAGGACAGTGGCTATGATGGTGCCAGATTATGCTATGATCGGAGAAATTTCATTATATTCTTTTGGCTTTATTGATGCTAGAAGTTTGTCTGTAAAAATAGTAACAACTTACCGACTTTGTTCTGAACAATTATCGTCCCAAAATCATTATGACTACGGAATGCGAGCAGTGAAAACTGTTTTATCAGCGGCTGGAAATCTTAAAAGGAGTTTTCCAAATGAAAGTGAAAGTATATTACTACTTCGATCAATTACAGATGTCAACTTACCGAAATTTTTGTCGTTTGATGTACCTTTATTTGAAGGTATTATATCGGATCTATTTCCAGGGATTACATTGCCAAAACCCGATTACGAAAACTTCTTACGGGCATGTCATGATATGTGTGAACAAAATAACCTCCAACCAATGGATTGTTTTTTGATAAAAGTTATTCAAACATATGAAATGATGATCGTCAGACATGGATTTATGTTAGTAGGAGATCCATTTTCTGGAAAGTCAATGACGTTGAAAATACTTTCCGAAGCTTTGACTCTTATGAACGAACGTAAACAGCCGGGTGGCTGTGATTGTACTTATAAAGTTTTGAATCCGAAAGCAGTAACAATGGGTCAACTGTATGGAGCATTTGATCCAATATCGTACGAATGGACCGATGGCATTGTTGCCACTATGTTCAGGGACTTTGCATCGGAGGACACTCCTGTAAGAAAGTGGATTGTATTCGATGGTCCTGTGGATGCAGTATGGATTGAAAATATGAACACTGTTTTGGATGATAATAAAAAACTCTGTCTCACTTCTGGTGAAGTAATGGCTATGTCAAATGTGATGTCAATGATATTCGAAGTTATGGATCTATCGCAAGCCTCACCTGCTACCGTATCTAGGTGTGGCATGATATATATGGAATCGGCTTCCTTAGGTTCAATGCCTTTTTATAAATCTTGGCTGAATACTCTTAACCCTATATGGTTAGAAGAAAATGAAGAATATATTTATGGTATGTGTGAATGGTTACTAGATCCATTGATATATTACGTCAAGAAAAATTGCATTCAGCTTGTCACGGCAGGGGATGTTAACTTGATAATAAGTACACTTCGGCTGGTAGAAATGCTTATGGACAATGCCATTGAAGGTGAGGAGGATACAAAATACACAAGAACATGGTTTCTTGCTTCCTTCATGACCGCACTAGTTTGGGGTGTGGGAGGAATATTAAATACTGACTCTCGCGAAAAATTTGACGACCTTGTGAAAGAATATTTTCGTGGAGAGCTCGGTATTCCAGCTAATATTGAAAGAATTGACGTATCAATTCCTACTGAAGGTATGATTATAGACCATTATTATATGTACAAGGGCAAGGGTTGTTG
Organism: Potamanaxas melicertes; assembly: GCA_018250815.1. NCBI lineage: Eukaryota > Metazoa > Arthropoda > Insecta > Lepidoptera > Hesperiidae > Potamanaxas > Potamanaxas melicertes. The sequence goes on from DWOE01000012.1 coordinate 5,444, forward strand.
GAAACCTTGGCCAGACGCCGTAAAAGCTGTTCAAATTAAAGAACAAATTAATCTTTTGCAAACCGTTATACCGACATTAGAAACTGAAAAGTATATATTCCTATTAAAATTACATACAACATTCTCTAAACCCTTGTTATTGATTGGGCCAACAGGTACTGGCAAGAGCTTTTATGTTCAAAACTTTCTTATGAATAATATTGATATGGAAAAGTATACTCCAGGTTTTATCACGTTTACTACTACCACATCTGCCAATCAGACGCAAGATTTAGTTTTATCCAAATTGGTGAAGAGACGTAAAAATAATTATGGTCCTACTAGAGGTAAACAAGCAATAATTTTTATAGATGATATGAATATGCCTGCCAAAGAAGTCTATGGTGCACAACCAGCCATAGAGCTCTTAAGATTGTATTTTGACCAAAAACATTGGTATGATCTGAAAACAACGGACAAACTATACATTTATGATACATTTTTTTACGGTGCCATCGGACCCGTTGGTGGCAGTAGACAACTCATATATCCCCGAATGTTAAGACATTATAATATTTATTCAATTAATGAATTCTCAAAAGAAAGCATGACTAAAATATTTACGTCGCTATTACAATTGGGTTGGAGACGTAATGGGTTTGGTCAGGATACTCAACCAATTATCGTAAACATTATTTCGGCGACTATGGAAATATACGATCAAGCTACAGAAGGTCTACGGCCAACACCAGCGAAATCTCACTACATATTTAATTTGAGAGACTTCTCTAGAGTTATTCAGGGTTGTGCCCTTTTGCGAAAAGAATCAGCTGATAATAAGAAAACTTTTACTAGAGTGTGGGTACATGAAATCATGAGAGTTTTCTATGACAGACTTGTAGATACCAAAGATAGAACTTGGTTTTTTGAGATTTTACGAAAGTCTACGCGTGACTTTATGAAAGATACGTTTGAATCGGCGTTAGACACGTACCAAAATGATAATGGTGACGTAACCCAAGAAACTATTAAAAGAATGATGTTCGGTTGTTACTTAGACACGGATAGCGTAGAAGGTGAAAGGAGATACGAAGAAATACCATCGAAAGAAGTGTTTTCTAATGTTGCTTTACAAATGTTAGCAGAATATAACACAATGCATAAAGCTAAGATGACAATAGTTCTTTTTGACTACGCTCTAGAACATTTGTCTCGAATATGTAGACTTTTATCGATGCCATCAGGTAATGCATTATTAGTGGGCGTTGGTGGGTCTGGCCGTCAGTCATTGACTCGTTTAGCGAGTACAATTTTAGGACAACAAGTTTTTCAACCAGAAATAACTAAGTCATACAGCGTCAAAGATTGGCATGATGATATTAAGTTAGTTTTAAGAGAATCTGGGGGACTAAATAAAGATACTACTTTTCTATTTACTGAAAATCAGATCAAAGAGGAGGTTTTCATTCAAAATATGGACAGTTTGTTGAATTCAGGAGAAGTTCCTAATTTGTATGGCTTAGATGAAAAACAAGAAATATTAGAATTAGTGCGATTAGCGGCTCAGGGTGGAAATAGAAATCTTGACATTAGTCCATTACAGATTTTGGCATTTTTCGTTGGCCGTTGTAAAGCCAAATTGCATGTTGTTCTATGTTTCAGTCCTATTGGAAGCTCATTTAGAACTAGATTACGTCTTTACCCATCTCTTGTTAATTGCTGTACTATTGACTGGTATGATAGTTGGCCAGAAGATGCTTTGGAAATGGTTGCACATTATTACATGGTCAAAGTAAATGTTTCCGATAGTGTAAAGTCTTCTGCAGTTATTGCTTGTAAGCAATTTCACGTTGATGCTAGAACTGTGTCAGTAGATTTTTTCAACCAATTCGGAAGAAAAACTTATATAACCTCAGCGTCCTACTTAGATTTAATTAAATCGTTCACAACATTAACTAACAAGAAGCAAAGAGAGTTGCGGGCAGCCAAGTTGAGATATACTAATGGTTTAGATAAACTAAGCCAAGCTGCAGAAGCTGTTTCAATAATGCAACGTGATTTAAACGCCTTAAAACCTCAACTGATAGTTATGGCTGCTAAGTCAACAAAAATGATGGAGGAAATCGCTGTCGAAACTGCCACTGCTGATAAAGCCGCTGCTCAAGTCAGAGAAGATCAAAAAGTAGCAAATGTTCAAGCAGCTGCGGCACAAGAACTGAAAAAAGACTGTGAAGCAGACTTAGCTTTAGCTTTGCCTATTCTTGAAGATGCAATTGCAGCATTAAATACACTTAAACCGGCTGATATCACTATTGTAAAATCTATGAAAAATCCCCCAGCAACCGTAAAACTAGTAATGGCAGCTGTATGTGTAATGAAAGGTATTCCACCAGACAAAATACCAGATCCAGATAATCCAGGGAAAAAAATGTTTGACTACTGGGGTCCTAGTAAAAGAATTTTAGGAGATATGGGGTTCTTAGACTCACTTAGAAACTTTGACAAAGATAACATACCAGTAGCAACTATGCAAAAGATTCGAAAAGAATACTTGTCACATAAAGATTTTAAGCCTCATATTATTGCCAAAGCATCTACAGCGGCTGAAGGTCTGTGTAAATGGATAATTGCAATGGATATGTACGACGCGGTGGCCAAGGTTGTGGCCCCGAAAAAAGCGAAATTGGAAGCTGCAGAAAAAGAGTTTGCTGAAACTATGGCAATTTTAGAAGAAAAAAAGGCTACGGTAGCACGCTTAGAAGCCAAACTTGCTGAATTAAATGAGGCTTTGGAAGAAGCGAATATAAAGAAAAAGGCCATAGAAGATGAAGTACAATTATGTATTGATAAATTGTATCGAGCTGAAAAACTAATTGGTGGCTTAGGGGGAGAAAAGGTTCGTTGGACTGCTGCAGCTGAAAATTTGCAGCTATTATATGATAATTTAGCAGGTGATATACTTGTTTCTTGCGGAATAATAGCTTATTTAGCTCCATATACTTTACCCGTCAGAACAGAAATGATTGAAAAATGGCGAGATTTAGTAATCAAGTTAGACATGCCACATTCGGAACAATTCGTTTTTAGAGATGTGTTAGGTACAGATATAAAAATTCAAAATTGGTATATTGCTGGTTTGCCAAGGGATTCGTTTTCTACAGATAATGGAATTATACAAGATAATTCGATGCGATGGTCATTGCTTGTGGACCCTCAGGGTCAAGCTAATAAATGGATAAAAACAATGGAAAAATCAAATGATCTACAAGTAATGAAATTTACCGATGGCAATTATATGAAAGTTATAGAAACTTGTTTAGAATATGGTAAGCCCGCATTAATTGATTGTATATTGGAAGATGTTGAGGCTCCATTAGATCCTGTATTATTTAAACATACCTACACTCAGGGTGGAAAAGAATTTATTGCATTAGGAGATAATGTAATAGAATATCATCCTAATTTCAGATTATATATGACAACAAAACTGAGAAATCCTCACTACCTACCAGAAGTATTTAATAAAGTTACATTAATTAATTTTGCTCTAACCAAAGATGGCTTAGAAGATCAATTGCTTGGGATAGTAGTAGCTAAGGAAAGGCCAGATTTACAAGAAAAAAGAGAAAAATTAATAGTTCAAGGAGCACAGAATCGCGCAGCCTTAAAACAAGTAGAAGATGATATATTAAGAACTTTACAAGAGACTAAAGGGGATATATTAGAGGATGAAAGTGCTATCGAAGTGTTGGATTCTTCTAAAATATTAGCCATTGATATTATGAAAAAACAAGAAGCCAGTGTAGAAACTGAAATTATTATCGAAAAATTCAGGCTTGGATATCGCCCAATAGCATCTCACTCTGCCGTTTTATATTATTGTGTCACAGAATTACCAAATGTAGATCCTATGTATCAGTATTCACTAACTTGGTTTATAAATCTTTATATTATATCTATAGAAAACGCTAATAAATCTAAGGATTTAGATAAAAGGCTTAAATTTCTTAGAGAAACTTTTACATACAATTTATATAGTAATGTCTGTAGATCGCTTTTTGACAAAGATAAATTAATGTTTTCGTTTATAATGTGTTCTAAGATGATGTTATCAACCGGTGAAATGAACCATGATGAATATATTTTTCTTATCACCGGTGGTATTGCTGTAGAAAATCCTCTTAAGAAACCCGTTGAGTGGCTCCCAGATAAGGGCTGGGATGAAATTTGCAGGATAAATGATCTTCCAGCTTATAAAGGATTTAAAAACGACTTTGTAGGTAATATAAGCAAATGGAAAGAAGTTTATGATGACATGGAACCACACAAAAAAATATTACCTGTAGGCTGGGAAGAAAAGTTATCGAACTTTCAGAAATTGTTAGTAATACGAGTTTTAAGACCTGATAAACTAACAATTGCAATTTCAGATTTTGTTGAAAAGCAAATGGGTATAAAATACATAACTCCGCCACCCTTTGACATAGGAAAATCTTTTGGTGACTCTAACTGTTTAGCACCTCTAATATTTATATTATCGCCAGGTTCCGATCCCATGGGTGCGTTGATTAAGTATTGTGATAGAATGGGATATACTCATAGATTCAATTCTATATCTTTAGGACAAGGGCAAGGACCAATCGCAAGAGCGATGATAGAACGGGCTCAGTTAGAAGGAGGTTGGGTTTGCTTACAAAATTGTCACTTAGCTGTTTCATGGCTTCCTGTGCTAGAAAAAATTGTAGAAGGATTTGATTTAACGAACACGGATCTTAGTTTTCGACTTTGGTTAACTAGTTATCCGTCAGATAAATTTCCACAATCCGTCTTGCAAGGCAGCGTTAAGATGACTAATGAACCACCGACTGGACTACAACATAATCTTAATAGATCTTATATATCAGAACCTGTAAAAGAACCTGAATTTTTTGAAGGATGTCCGGGAAAAGACAAACCTTTTAGTAAACTTCTATACGGAATTAGTTTCTTTCACGCTGTCGTACAAGAGAGAAAGAAATTTGGTCCCTTGGGATGGAACATTCAGTATGGTTTTAACGACTCAGATTTTCAAATATCAGTTATGCAATTACAGATGTTTCTTAACCAATATGAAGAAATTCAATATGTTGCTATTAAATACTTAACTGGGGAGTGTAATTATGGTGGTCGAGTCACCGACGATTGGGACCGCCGACTCATTGTCACTATTTTGGACAACTATGTAAATGCCGATGTAGTTAATGATCCAAATTATCTGTTTTGTGACTTGGGTACTCAGTACGGCCTCCCACGGAGATGTGAATATCAAGATTACTTAAAACATATTGAATCTGTACCAGTAAATCCTCCTCCAGAAGTGTTTGGATTGCACATGAATGCTGGTATAACTCGAGATTATTCAATATCGATGGAACTAACTGCGTCCTTAGTTCTTGTTGAAGGTGCTGGAAGCGGGGGAGAGGGTGGTAATACTGAAGTAATTCTAGTTCAGATGGCTGCGGAAATTTTGTCGAAACTGCCAAACTTTTTCGACGTTGAAGAGGCACAAAAAAAATACCCAGTTGATTATAACGAATCCATGAATACTGTCCTTGTCCAGGAAATGGAACGATTTAATAAGTTGCTGAAGGAAATAAAAAGTTCGTTGTTAGATTTACAAAAGGCGGTAAAAGGTCTTATTGTTATGTCTCCTGCGCTAGATTTGCAATCTAACGCCATGCTACTGGGCAAGATACCAGAAAATTGGCGTAAGGTATCCTATCCTAGCCTCAAACCTTTACCAAGCTACGTAACAGATTTCGTCGAGCGTTTGGCGATGCTTGAAGATTGGTATCAAAACGGAAAGCCGTCCACATTTTGGTTGTCTGGTTTCTTTTTCACTCAGGCGTTTTTAACTGGGTCTGTCCAAAATTTTGCAAGGGCTAAAAAAATCCCAATTGATTTGCTAATATTTGACTTCGAAGTAAGAAAAGTAGATTATGAAGATGTACCGCCGGAATGGGGTGTTTATGTGCATGGGCTTTTTATGGATGGTGGTCGCTGGGATCGAACCACATATGCAATTGGGGAACAGTATCCAAAAATATTAAACGATAACATGCCCGCTCTTTGGCTCTATCCAAAACTAAAGACGGAATTCCGAGAAGGATCCAGGTATAGATGTCCGCTTTATAAAACTTTAGAAAGGAAAGGTGTTTTAGCGACGACGGGACATTCGTCAAATTTTGTGCTAGCATTTTATTTGCCATCTGACAAACCATCTGCACACTGGATAAAGAGAAGCGTTGCTTTACTACTACAATTAGATAATTAACTAGTACGTATACTCACCAACTTCGTACCTTCGTGTTTGACAAAAACATTGACAAACAATCAAATACACAGACAAACGATCGAGATGTATTTATGATCGTTTGTCTGTGTATTTAATGTTTGCGTGTGTTGTGTTGTAATATGTGATAGAAATACATACTATTTATTTTTCTTGATATTAACCGAAAATTCATTGCAAGTTGAAACTCATGAGGACAAAGATGGT
>DWOE01000013.1:0-11737 GCA_018250815.1 Potamanaxas melicertes
AATGGTGTCTAGGAAATATAAGCCTTTATCAATTTTATTGTTCTTATGCGATGTAATTTCCTACGTATATCTTCATTGAATATCTTCAAATGAATAGTTTGTTATATTAGTTCAAGAATATGAGACTCTCTCTCACCAAAGGAGCATTCTTATCTTACAGACAAAACGCAAGTGCCTTTTCAATCTACTGTATGTCTTATCTGTTTAACCTTACAATATAACTGCACTATTTAAATTTGTTTTTCAAAATATATCTTACGCAACTACCTAAAGTCCGTCAAGTACATTTGATAGTGCGGTACTAACGAACGCAGTAACCAATAACACAGATAACTTTCATTTAGACGGGAACATAGGTGTCGACAGTAGCCCGATAACCCGTGATAAGGGGGTATCTGTGCCTAAAACGTTCAACAAATGCAAATAGCCGGATGCATTTATCGGCGAGGCGGTCTGTGCGTACTGTTTGTTTAGGTCGAACGCGTTGGGTAAGGTCAGGATCACTACGGAGTCCTGAATAAAGAGGGGATACTTTATTGTGTACTTATAGGACATTAATGCACTCAGATACAGCAAGAACAATTCGATATTTCATTCATGACTTACAGAAATTAACTATTCCTTAACTAGGTGTGTCTATTTTCTACTAAGGCTGTTTCTTATTGTTTCAATTTAAACTGTCCGCTTTACGCTACTGTAATTAAAAAATCTATTTAAGCTTATGAGTAGTTCTATTAAAATGATTCGATAAAATGGCGTGCCCGTCACTGAATTTTATTAAATTGGTTACGTGTTGAAGATTGTGTCGGAGGCGAAACCTGTTTCGAATTGCTACTTGTATCAAGGAATGCGAATATCCGCGGCTGTAGTTAACATTTTTCCGTGGGAACGACCACCATTGCTTAAATGAATAGGACTATGCATATTATGACTAGACTTTTCATGTTTGCAAACTATTACATTACATTACACTCTGCTCGATAAGCGAAACATGTTTACATCACGTGAATTAAAAAAAAAATCTAATATGCATAAATGTTGTTAGTAGGTATTATTATTGTTATAAATTTTGTTATACGTTTAAAAACTTGCTCGTTGACCAGTAGTTGACCATAAACACAAGTGTTTGTATGGCGATAAACCGAGGAAACGTCTAACTTTATTGGAACTAACTCGTATCTTACATCCTCTTTGTCCACAGATCTCATTCGCATGGTTTCGTTTTAAAACGATACCACTTGTCTATGGCAGCTCTGACTGACAAGTGTGAACTTTCCCGCCCAACTGCGAGTCGAGTCATATGAAAGCCATCTTGTTTGTCGTTTCGGCATTATCGAAAACTACTTTTATTACCGATTCGACCTCAACCTGTATATTGGGACGAAGCGAAGGTGATTCGGCTCGGAGTTCGTACACCCCGTTTACGTAAACATAATGTAACTATGAAATGTCTTATGGGTCACAAGTGTTTTATTGTAACAGCAAGGACAAATAATACAAACTAAAATACCTTTTATGAAGTAAGTGACATAAGTAGGTAGGTTCATAATATAACTGAATTAATTTTCAAATGAATAATTGTTTCCCTTATATTTAAATTTTGGGTTTCTTTCAAATGAGAAATAGCTGAGTTTTGCTCACAACAAAGGCAGCTTTATTGTTTCATTAAAATACCTACAGAGGAATCTTAAAACATTTTAAATCTGAAAATTGTAGCAAAATTCATTTTCTATCTCTAATAAACTTGCAACGAACGTCTGTACCTAGTAATTGACTAAAAACATGGGTACTACAAGACTACAACGCAACATAGTAAAGTAATGCATCCCGGTCGTAACGTGAAACGGAACGTCAGGGGAGGGGTGGGTATAGACCGGGTGTGGGGGCGAGGCGCGCGGGGGGCGGGGGAGTGCAACTGTTTGCGCGCGGCTCGGTGGTCAATGACACGGCGACATTGCATCAACGCGCGAAGGTCACACCGCTCCACCTCCGCCCCTCTCACTACCACCCCGCGCCTCCTAACGCGCTTCGCGAATTCCTGCACTTCCTTGCAGGACGCCATCTTGCATCAATCACTTTGCCTTTGTATAGACTACCTATAGATTTCGATCTAACTAGGTATATCTGTATTAGGGAAGCCATTGCACACAAAGACTTGCCTATGAGCGCAAAGTTAAAAGGTAGTTATAGTTATTGTGGCACTTAACTCTGGACGATTCGAAATTATTGCAAAATTTAATCGTCAAATAAAAATTCAATACTTATACAGTATTTTATTGCAGTAATAAAACGGCGGATACCTAGATAAATTTTAAAAAGCCTTATGACCTTATGTCAGTAGTGTATGGAGGAATAAATATAGTGGTCTTGGTATGTATAATCGTGTTTTAATTAGTATTGATTCCTCGTTTTATGCTTTTTAACTAATAAGATTTGTTCTTTAATGAAGAAGTAAAACCGTAATAAACTGTTTAAGGACAATAATGGCTGGGCTATTTCGGCGCATGGCTACTGCTGCGCCGGCGCAGATTGCGTGACGGGAGTGAATTTTCGTCTTCCGTTCATCTCTAATACCAATATCCGGTTGCTACTGCCCGGCCTGGATACATGGCATTACAGCTAACGCGTTTTGTTATCTATGCTGTGCATCCGACAAAGTTTGAACAAAAGACAATATTGAAAAATGAATTCTATATACTTCCTAATTTAAAAAAAACACCGTAAAAGTAGTAAGTAAGCACACAATCTTGTCTTGAAATATATTTGAACATTATTTTTTCAAACGAAACGAGTATAAGCGGAGGTGACAGATAACTTCGCGGGTATTTTCCACAGATAACCTAAAAAAGCTCGGGCCGGGAACAGATTATCGACGTATAGTTTTGTGCAAGGCATATTGAACGGTTCTGCATAACAGCCGCTGATCAGCAATAGAGGCGGGTTGAGGGTCGCCGGAGCGGTCAAGGCCCGTCTGATTTCCACAACACGTTGCCAAACTCGACCCTGACTCCGCAATCAGGCCGGAACGGTTTTTTCGCCTAATTATCGATCGAAATTGTCAACTTCTATTGGTATTGTGCATTCGACGTCACCCGCTATGTAATCGGAACTTCTTTATTGTCTGATATTTTTATTTATGCCACAGTGTTATTGTCTCGCGTTTTTGCCGCCTTAAGTTTCGGATATTTAAATTATAAATTGGGGCTATCGTTATTTCCAGAAACGTAATATTCTGTTACGGTTTGTCGGGCGTATTTTTTCAAACTCCGCGAACGGTTCGGTACTGATTATTAACTTGTAAAAGGAAAAGTAAGTAATTGAACTCGGCTATAAAAACATTATGCAGGTTAATTTTTCTTTATCCACGTATAAAGATCTCTCAGAATCGCTATGCTCCGTTGGACCTGGTAGGTACAGGCTATATAGGTCTTGTGTGGAGGGAAGACATGTGATATAAAACTTTCAACTTTATTGCAATGAAGTAAGGTTTGTAAGAGGATAGCGAAGTGTATATTGTAATTCTATTAGTGTTTACCTAATTGTATAAAAGGGACGCCATGTTTATGTAGCGTACACCGATATTTTCCGCTTGAGATTCATGTGAATACTTTTTTCCAATGTGCCTGCAACTTGATTATGATAGACGTATTTTTCATGGTCATGACTGTTAATGGTGTTTGAAAAGTTGATATGGTAATATTTTCTCTTTATATTAAACGATGCAAGTCTATTATATGTGCAGCAGTCATAGAGATAGAGTGATCATTCGTAATACGATATGATTAGCTCAGGTATGTTGCTGTGTTCTTTATCAACACAAGATTAATATCAATATCAAGCACTGATGCTTCGTTACGCCAATTTTATAATGATACTCATTAAATCTCATCAATATTAAAAACTCGAAAATTAGAATTTTACTTTTAAAGCAACAAATGTAGACTATAAAATAGGCTACAGACAATCGACATCCATAGACTATGAATTGACGATGGCGATTTAGAGCACGCAGTATGGGTGTTTGACGGCAAAACCATAAAATTTGTGCGGCCTAATAGTAATTCGATAATGAGGACGGCGCGACCGAATATTAATATGAACGCGTCAACAATTTCGAAAATGACTCTAAATTTAACCGACCCATATTCCACGGTGCTGCATTCACACGTATCCACACACTGTTATAAACTTTTCGGCTATCTCTGTGAATATACAGGTGTTATATGTGGACCCAGGAGATCGCGAGGTGTTCCTGCTACCACCCTCATGAAGCAGAATTTTCATGGCCGTTGTGGAATTGTAGTAAAACAGACGGGAAAACCAACTTCTCCAGTTTCGTTTTATTGAGATGTCGTGTCTAGCAGTTTCGTTTTGTGGGGATGTCGTGTCTAGCAGTGGGTTGCTGAGATGTTCATCAGATGCAGATCTACTAGAAAGGCAGGTGAAGCAGCGGCTTCGAGCGAGTGTAGTCAAAGTTTTGCAACAGCACAGTTCGCTGGAATCTCTCGGTTTGGCACGCTGCGTGTGCGCGTAAACATATTGCGAAACCAAACTACTTGTGTTTTATATCCGACAACTCGTAGGGCTGCCGTCGCCGCGCTGAAACTGATATCTGACGCTTGTATATTCTGACTTTTTAACTTGAAATGCACAAACCATCTTCGATCTCAAATGGCTTGTTTGAGATGCTTAAAACAGGATTGCCTTCCAAGGTGATTGTGTTATTAAGGAATAAGATTGTTTAAAAACGTCAGTCTGCTAAATAAACTTCCCTCATCGAAACACTACACCTCGATTCACCACAGATTGGACCTTAGCCCATTGGACCTTAAGGACCTTCTTATGCGAAATATATTACTTCTACTTCTTTAGATTAATGTTTGGTTGCCCTAGAGAAAAATAGAGAAAGGAGCAACCATCTTAGTCCCAGTGAAGGGAGTTTATCATTTCTAACCTCAAACACTGGTTTGTGTGAGAGTAATTAAATCGATTCGAATCGAGTCGTGTCTGAGGGTGTCGGTCCTGATCACTATAAACAAAACATCAAGAGGCCGTGTTACAGCAGCTAAGAAATTGTGTTGTTTGTTTTCTACAAATGTAGCGATGACACACAATTGTGTGTGTGGTTGTGGGTTACGACTGCAATATTTATCAAATATATAATCAAATATAACCGCAACATATACTCGGGGAAGGCCGGAAAAGTGATTTTTATACTCTTATGTCATCGGTGGCCCCGATTAATCTTTAAACATTTTTCCACAGGATAACAAAACAGTTTTTAGGTAATCATTATTGTATGAGGTCACTATTTGAAACGCTGATCGCAGGTCTAATTCCACTGCGATAATCCGTGTGAGTGCGGTTGTGAACTAAGCGTCGCGGCGTCGCTCGGTCGGGATTCGGGACATCCCTATACGACTTCCACATGATGATCTTAGTGCACCGGAGTGGGGAGCGGAGCTATTTATGCAGTGCTATGCGGCCTAACACTGACCCCGATAGAGCTCGCCTCACGAACACAAGGATACCCACTCCATCTCCCACTTACGTGACCGTCCACGCGACGTCCCTTGCGGGCCGCGGACATAATAGCGCACTTAATCTAACTGCCTCTCATGAAATTGAAAAGAGCTTCGTGCCCCATAATGCGATCGCCTGAGACTCTAGATTTATCAGTCTTCAAGGAAACGGACTTCGCGCTGACACATCGCAAAATAACAAAACGAAAAACATGAAGACGCGCCACCGATTAGGGCTAGTGAGTAATGCGATTTTCTTTTTGCTTTTGCTCGCGGTCAGGGAAGTATCGGTCTATTTAGAGTGAAGGGGGGGCCGTGGTCCGTGAAGGGCGCGTTTTGCCGCTTCGCCGGGAGCGAGCGGATAATTTTAAAACGGGCAGGAAACCAGTGGAGCGCGTATGTAGGCCGCCTGGACTCCGGCGCCCCTCCGTTTTTATACCTATCGTAAACGTTAAAGATGCTCTCGCTCGTATGAGGTTTCCGGGGAAGTGGAGCGTTGGGATTCGGAGCGGAATTGGGTCGCGATAATGTTTCCGAGTTGCGGTCATATGCAGGTCGACGTGAAATTTTAAGTCGACCCGACAAATTGTACAGTTATTTCGCGCCTGCATCTTTTGAAATTGTCAGACGTGATAAAAGTTGCATTTCAGAACGCGGTTTTGCTACATATGAAAGCCGGGGATCTTTTAGATGTATTCACTGAAAGGTAAGTGAACTGCTCGTTTGGGAAGGAGGCACGAAGCATCGGTGTTGCGAAACGATGCAAACGAAGGAAGTCGGAGTGAACGTTTGATGACGCAGTGACGTCGCTCCCATCGCATCTGGTGATTCATGGGGAGGGAACTTCTATGTGGTTTCGCGATTGCAGTGCCTCCGGCGGTCGCGGGTCACGTACGCCAGGATCTTATCGCGCTGATGAAGCATATTTGTTTTAGCTTCTACACGTTCTTATTGTCTAAAACGCCAATTGTTTTCGTCCCGACCAAACGCAGTAATGCACAAAGTCACGTGAGATTAAAGTAGGTATTCAATTATAATCGCGTAGCTATAATTAATTTGAGATTTCCTTCCTTCCGTGTTTTGGGTTTTAATTGGCATCGGTATGTATTATGTTGTTTTGTCGGATGGGATATTTAATTACGGCGAATTAGATGTCCGACGGCAATGATCTAGCGAATGACGGAATGTAGGTTATTCGGTGCAGCGCGAGGTGTATGGTGGCGCATCGCCAGCGCGTCCGATGGTCTATGATGGCGCTGAATTCCGGGATCGCGGTCCTTTCGCTTTCGGTGCGCGTGCGCAACTCAAGGTCGGGCCGTTCAACTCGGATGCGACGGTTGCGAGTGTTGCGACACCGAAATATGTAATTGTAGAGGAGCCGTTTGGCATCGGCCGCGGCGCAAGTGGGTCGCGACTTGCGCAACCCGCCGACAGATGGCGTTCGTCTTCCTTCTATGGACCGACTGTACGACGAAACAAAGAACGAGTCGTGTATTGCGACCGTCACTATGTGTTTGTACCCAAAGCCTCACAAGCACGCTCACGTAACTAAGCTGTGATTGACAGATACGTACGGCCTGTCTGCACAATCAGATCGACGTTATAAAACAATCCTGATACAAACATTACACTTCTTAAGTGTCTGGGATACGTAACAACTTTGCATAATTACAAAGCAATTGCGCTCAAACGCTTGTTTATGTAAACTAAGAACACAAGGAATGATTCGACCTAAAATACGAGAGTACAGTACAAACACAGTAGTGGAAATCACCGGCGAGTCCGGTAGGAAGATAAGAAGTCGCTCGTAAAATCCCCGATATTTGTGATCGGTGGGCACATCAAAGCGGATAAACAGGAACCGCGTGTGATGTAAGGCGGGCTCGGTTTGGAAGTTCGCGAATGTCAATAATAACGTTCCGGTCCCCCAGCGGGCGGCGCGGCGAAAATAGTCGCCAACTATTAATATGAGCGTTAGCTGCACTGCCCTTGAAACGGGACGATCACCTCGCGCACACTCCCGCGCACACGCACACACGCGCGCCGCACGCGCACACGCCGCCGCGCCTTATCGCGATGCAGCGCTGCAGAATAGACGCACCGATTATTTTAATTTCCATTTCGTTGGTGCGAACAGATCGGGCGACGTCACATTCGACGTACGCACTCCCGATCGCTCCGAGTGATTAATTAGTTTTCCTCCTCGCCACCGATCTTAAATTGTGAACCGGCTAGATCTGTCCGTAACCTGTCGCGAGCGGACTCGACAGATTCAGGTCAATATAATAAATAGATAACCGACTGTAACCATATCACGCTCGGTATCCGCGAGAGGATATCACGCAATCAGTGACCAATCAGAGTTAGTAATCGGACGGTAGCGTTCGTGTTATTGGCCAAGGAGGGCCAGTGCGTGATTCAATGTCTCCCCACCACGCTTGCAGTCCACCGCGGATCGACCACTTCGCGGGGAATCTCCGGTTATTTAGGAAATACCCTTTTGCACACATTCAGATATGAATATTCTAACATCTACAGACAAGTATTTTTTACATCGTTTTTATCCGCTAATGGGCATATTTCTCAATTCATGCAGACCAATGCAATATGCGAATATCACCGCAAGATTCTCATCTGAGTACTGTTTGTGTGACGCAACACGCTCACAATTCCTCCCAAAATTACCTCTCTGTTGCTTACGTGCTCTCAAAGAATGGTGTTTCACATCGCCTGCGTCAGATGTTGGCCAATCCGAAGCACCAGTCAAGGTTTTGATGATTGAGTTTGTGATATGAAACGTGTGATGCATTTTAATGGTCAATGTTGATTGTACTAAACATTTAGACGTTTGGATTGCTAAGAGACTTTACTTCTAGATTGTATGTTTTGTTCAGATTGTTGATTTGCCAAAAAAACGTTTTATTGTATCAAAAGACCATGATCATACTGCCCTGTTTTCCGATCTGACAATTAGTGCGCACACATTGATTCTGAAGCTGCAGTTTTTTAATATCAATTTCCGCAACTCAAGCATTGAAACCGCAAGCTATGGCGGTGTCGTATTATCGTTGTACAAGAGGCGTTAGTGCGGCACACACTCGAATCAGGTTTCGACTGCCCAATCCGAGTAGGAAGGTCGCGTGCGTTTCGCCAGCGTCTGACAATGGCGCCTGTACCGCGCTCTTTCGAAATCTGTTTGCAACACCGAAATTTCGTGTGTATGTTACGGCAACACCCGCGGCCACCGACGTCATGACGTGCCCTACCAGACTCGCCTCTCGTACGATTCGCACTTATGTGCGCACCAATACCCCACATTTTATATAATAAATGAATAGCAAACGGGCGTGCAGGCCACCTGATGTTAAGCAGCCTATGGGCACCGCTCAATCTCAAACAAGTCCCATTTACATGTGCGAGCGGTAGGACCATTAGGACAGGTCACCTGGTTAGATGGTCACCTCGTGTACTTATGTTGTTTGGAGACGGTACTGCGATTCTTATTAAGAAAGAAAAAAGAGAGAAATCTTTTTGGAATTGGAGGCTTTTTCTACAGGCTGGAGAAGTTGTCTCCACTTAGAATCAAGTAAGTGTACTGAAATCCTATAAGAATGGCGTAACATCTATGCGTGGCCAGAGTTCGTTCGTTATGCCTTCATAGAGTTTCCAATTAGCGGGTTATAGCAAATTTTGTACGGTAAAATGTAGGAATGTGTTTTATTGGGGTTTAGTGAGAAACCAACAACTTATGCGGTTTCGCTTGCTTATCAGAATTTATTCACGGATTGAATTGTTCTTACGTAACGGTGCTCGACACAATTTTATCAGACTACGTTTTAACCTCAGTTATTGTGCTGTCATGCCACGTTAACCACAGTTAAGTTTTTTTTTTCATTTCTACGTTTTGCTTGAGTCATTTATGTCAGTATCATGTATGTCGTCATCAATCGTTTCCGTTGGTCATGAAAAACTGTCTGTGTCAATACTTTTGTACGGAAATTTCTCAATTTTGGCATTTTTTAATTATCTGTCATATAAAAATCGTGGCATACACATCAACGATGCGTTGTTGCTGTCTCTCTTTGCAACTCTTATTTCTTCCGTTACACAACTCAGTGTTAACTGTTCTGTCACGAATCTGCTGTTATTAGCCAATGCGCGCACATATAGCTACAATTCCTAATTGATTTTCTGTTTATCGTGTCATAATTTATTGCCATTTATGACATATGCGTGGAGCGGCAATAAAATGGGGCAACCGGCTTCACTTACAAGTTAATAAAACGTTTGTCATAACAATTTCGATCGGAAACAAATAGTTTTACATCTCTCTAAAACTGAACGACCAACTCAAAAATTTGCATAGACGTCTAAAATATGTGTAGCGATCGATTGCATTTTAAACAGACCTATTGGAACTGTTTAACATAGACAGGACATTCGCTTTTAATTGTGTCCGAGACAAAGAAGTCCGTGGAAGCACGCTTAGTACCTAGAAGGCATTTTTATTTTATTTGCTGCACAATCGAAAGTGGTTGCTTCGCATGCGGCGCGCGCGGTACGGCACGCGGCTCGCATACAGTGGAACGCGCGACGCCGCGCATTTTTTGCATCTTTATATTAGGATCACTGACCTTGTGCAATGTCAAATAGCTGAGGACAGGCGATGCACTAGGCTACGCGTCTAGTGATGGTACGTTGTCTTTGTCCCGTCGATCCGTTTAAGATTATTGCTTGTATAAATGTTAACATTCTAAACACAATTAAGAGGCTTTACAAAAGATAATTTCCTTATATTCAACGCGATACAGATTTAAGAGCTGGTTCGCAAAGGTAAAATTAGCATATATTTTTATCTAATTAAAATTGGGTCATGTTTTTAGTCTTCTTTTTCTAGACCTACAATTGTTTTTGTGGCACAGATAATTTGACTTATTTAATTTTGGCCTTTCCAAATCATAATTTTGCGTTTATATATCTTCTTTATTCAATTTTAATAAGAAAATTGAAATCTTGTGATGTCTCTTATTCTAAACTTTGATTGATTTCCCTAAAAGCTGTCAAATGACTATAGGAAGAAAATCTTATATTTTACTTGAATGTGTTTTATGTTTTCCTAATTTCCTCAAATTGCAATGTACACAACGATGATACACATAATTTACTTCCTTTTTTTAGCATGTCGCAAATTCGTGACGTGTATGCGTTTGTTCAGTAACTATGTAAACTTGGCAATATCCTGTGTTTTGCTGTAAACAATGTTTTCAGGAAATTGGCTAATGGCATTTTGCGGCTTTGTCCGAGTGTATTAATTAATTTGTTATTTAACTACTTGTTATGTTAAAATACGATAGTATTTAGTGTTTCCATCGCTCGTGTAAACATGTATCGTTCCGCGAAATGAAATGCAAAGATCGCCAGTGTCACGTATAACGAAACGTTTTAAATTCATCCCGGCACGTGATCGATAAGCGGCACCGAAGTTTACCGACTGATCCCGACCGAATGTGAGCTACGTCAAGTTTACTAATCCGTCACTGCGTCAATCAGACAGACAAACAGACGTACAAACAGACGTGCGTCACTTCATTCGTCGGGTCGGGTACGAGCGTTCTCTCAAATCCCCCAAAATGCCGCCGAGCATTTTTGTAGCTAATTCGGACTCGCGAAATGTATCGCTTTGTTTATAAAAACGAAACGCTGCGTGTTTTTCTCGTATTCGCGCACAAATTGTAACAAATGCAACGTAAGTTATTAGCGTGCGGCTGAATAATTCGCGTATTTAATGGACCGATTTAAAATTTCGGAAGGAGGGCCAACTGGCGGGCGGCCAGGCCGGTGTAAACATTGTACCGGAAGTGGATCCGGGTACGAAGTGGTTTTGCCATCGTTGAGGCCTTAAGCCCTCACACGATTATGTCACTTGAGCGCCCAATGCACGTATACACACATGTTTATTGTATTGTTTTGACGACCACAATTGGACCAAGTGATGCGTGTGTATTTTTGAAGTAACTGCCGCGTCTGTAAGTTCCAGGTTTAAAAATAGAGCCCTCGCTATCTGAATCATCAGCGCATGAGTGTGTGGCGTTATTTTATTTATATTTATTTCACTCGATTTGTGTAATGTTGTATTATCAGCAATAATTTTTATTCTACCTTGTCCTAGTAGTAGTAATAAAGTAGAGTAATAAAAAGTATTTACTATCCGGATG